>KN726681.1:25738-37887 GCA_000816745.1 Ancylostoma duodenale
ACGAATTAGGGCATGTGTTGCCGCAATCAGGCATATTCGCTCCTGACGCTGTTGGTCTGAAGAAGTTGTTGCACTGCATTGAATATCCATTTCACGAAATCAGAACGTGATTAGGACAAGAACGCTAGCTCAAACGATTGTTCTAGGATTTTCGACAAACAAGGGTAGCAATTTCATTAATTGCAGAGGCGATTTTCAAATTTTTCACCCTCTTGGATAACAAAGCAGTTTATCATCTCTTCGAGATTTTTTTCAAGTATTGCGGAAATGTTATAACACCGATTGTGCTTTTAACAGCATGAGGGCACGATTTAGAGAAATTCACCACTGAAAAATGATCTCTTCTATGACAAAGTGGATTTCTCACCAAAACTGTATTTAAGCTTATTTGAAATCACTGTGAAGCATTTTTAATCTTTCCTAACATCTTATCCATACATTGGCTATTGTCCTGTGTTTCAATGCAAAGGTCCCTTGGAAATAAGCTTCAAAGTAAGCAAAAATTGACTTCCACAGGAGTAAATAGTAACCGTAGCTTTCCCGCCCACTTTTTCCTATTATTCATTTTCACGCCCATCCTTGAGCAGTCTTGCTAAGAGGTACTTCTGCGATTTCCGAATTATCTGAATTCCACAGCTTTCCTCATCCAAGATTCTGCACTCACGGAATCCGTCTAGTCGAGATGGTCTCTAATCGTTTTTGTATTGTGTTGTGTAGATCACTTATTCTTCTCCTATCTTCGAGCAGCACCAAGAACAAGAATGGTCTCGGAAAATCTTATTGGGTCTTATATACATAGAACAATTAAAAATATCTTTCTGAAACACAGCGAAAGAAGTCGGCAACGAATTCCTTGATGATTTGCACCTTCCTCTAGCCAAGCAGCGTCGGTTGAGCGCACGTAACACCCGTCCATCCGAGATTACAGAAGCAAGTGAACGATTTCACCGTTCCGACGCACATTCCATTGCCAGTGCAGTGGATCAGAGGATTGCACAGTGGCTCTAGAACCCATCAACTAAGTGTAGGTTTCGTTGAAGAAGTTGCTGGAAACTTGCCGAGCTCGCATCGGAGACCAAGAAAACCCGGAGCACAAATGCAGAGCGGTGCCAGCTTTGAACCAATGCAAATCCCGTTGCCGCTGCAGTCTTTCGCTTCACATATGGCTCCTTCGAACCCGGGCAGGATGCCTAAATAAGTAATATATTATAGATAAGTTGGAAGATGGATCTCTACTCCAGGTGGAGATGACATTTTGAAAATTTGTCCCATAAAAGTGTCTCCAACTGCATCAACTTATGACTACGATTCGTCTGGTAGGTTAATCATTCTGAAGAGAGCAGAGAAGATGTGAATAACAATTTTCAATGGGAATGATAGTTGGAAAGATAGAAGAGCGAAGAAGAAGGCGGGAAAGTGTGCGGCAATTGGAGAGGAGGAGAGAAAAGCGGATTATTCTCTTGTTCTCCTTGTTCAAGCGTTGGCTATGTAGAAGATTGTTGAGCTACTAATGAGATAAGAGGATTGCTTGTCCATATTGATATAATGTCGTAGAAAGTATGTATGTATTTTGTACCTGATGTGACCACTATCTTTTTTTTCACGTCTGCCTTAATGAGCGTAATAAATTACTATTATTACTATTATGTGGGCGCGTATGGCGCAATGGGTAAGAGGCTCGCTGCGCACGCACACGACCGATGGTTCAACCCCGCCCGAGGTCAACCAAGCCTTCCATCCCTCCGGGGTCGGTAAATTGGTACCAGAGGAGTCTGGGAGTATGAAGCACTGACTTGATACATCGGGTGCCCCCCGCAAGTCACTGTACAGGGCACATACGCATTCAACGCCTCTGCGATCTTCAGATGAAGTCGAATGCGTGGCGCATCCCTCGTGACGGGATTGATTAACGCCGACCACTTTATCCTCTACTTATCCTTTATTATTATCTCCACGGATACCCAACTATCGTTGCATTTATAGACGGATGAAAGGTGGCGCACATGGCAGAGGGTCCTATAGTTCCTCTCGGAGACAAGCCTAAGTCCTGTTTGGGGTCCCTATATCTTCATTATTACATGGAATAGAATTTCAGGTCAATGATAGCTGCTACATATACACAACTACGGAATCTCCAGCGCCCTTAAAATCGAGTTTCAAAAAGTATATGCATAAAATGAATTGATCAACAGCTAGCACTTATCCTGTGTCGCACAGTGATCACTCAATGCATCCTATCATTGCCGAGCAAATGACAAAGAACGAGTTGCTGCTCACCTACTCGATCCTGACACCGGTCACCAGTGTATCCAAGGTTACACACACAGGTGAATTGTTTCTTCGTGCCGATACATAAACCAGCCGAGTTACAATCAGAAGCTTCGCATATGGTACCGGATACTGAAAGCAGTAGTGGCCTACAAGTTATTTTTTGCAAACCCTATCATTCGTAGAATAACTTACTAGTTTCACATCGTTCTCCTGAATATCCGAGGTGGCATGCACAGGTAAATTTTTCCTTCGTGCCGAGACACAACCCGTTAGAGTTGCAATCGCGTGGATCGCAGAGCATGAATGGTGCTGAAACACGCTTCTTTCCGGGGTGTTGGTGATTTTGAACATCCAGGAAATTTCAGGATTTTTAGAGATACATAGCAGCGAAATTCTTGACAACTTACTATTTTCGCAACGACTTCCTGTATATCCAAGTTGACAAGCACAGACGAATGAATTCTTTGTGCCGAAGCAGATTCCTTTGTTGTTGCAGTCACTCGGCGAGCATGTCGTTATCGGAGCGTTAGGATCCGTGTTCACTGGAAACAGTTGGATGCACCTGGGCTCATCATCCAGCGCTGAGGTGTCCGAGGCTTACCTAGACTATTGACCGACTTCTCGCAATATTTCCCGATTCGTCCGAGATTGCACAGACAAAACGGTAACTGCTTGGTTCCAATGCAGACCCCCTGATTGTTACAGTCGGCCGCGGTGCAGGCTTCCGGCAACGTGGGGAGCAGGGCGTTGGAACCTGAGAATGGTGTTCAACTCCTTCCAAACTAATTTAATTACCTGATGAAAGCATTGTATAAGTACTAAAACATAGGTGCGGAAATAGTTGCGAGCGTAGAGCCGTTCTCATTTCGACTAGCAAGATTCTCCTATGATCCGCTTAGGCCAGGGTGAATAGAGAAGGCAAAAGCTTACCATCAGTGGGTATCACTGCTCTTAAAGCTGCCAGTGAATGTTGCAAGGCGACGGAAAGGAGAGGGGGGGAGAGGTTGAAAAAGGAGGGGCTCTCACCAAAAAATGGACCTATGGCCGCAATTTTCACCTTGCCCACTATTTCTACCCACTGTCGAGGAACTGGGTGGTAGGGGTACCTTTCACCCTGCGGCTACCCTGTGTAATCCTCGAATTACCCTGGATTTCTAAACATACGCTGTAACGGCTACGCACTTGTAATAAAAAGAGAAAAATTACAAGACAAACATATTCCCACCCTCAATCTTATGCTGACACATTTCGCCCTCGTAGCCAATGAAACAAGCGCAGCTGAAATCGTCCTTAGTACCTAAAAAATAAAATTTAGTTGGTTTTTAGTAGTTCTAGTTGAATTTCCCTGGAATTTCCTAGTATCTCACCTATGCATAGCCCATTCCCACTGCAACCAACCTTTGAGTCGCAGAGCGCTTGAGAGTCGAGATCTGAACAAGCATATGGTGTGTTTTAGTGCTCATTCTCAGAACAACATATACAGGAAGATATGGAGATATGACAAGGATAAATTCAAAGATTTTCTTAGCTGGAACAATTCCTATAAAACAAACACTATGTAAGTACACCTCTATCCCGTCCTAATATCTCACGATGAATCGCCTACTGAAACTAGAAATCCTAAGATTTCCTAGGAAAAAAGTCTTTGACGCAAGTTCAAAAGTTTTTTTTCGGCTAGCACCATATGCATATATTTAGTTTGAGGAGTATGGGAAGTCTGCATTTTGGCTTTTTTTGCATAAGCGACACAAAAGTTTCCTAGAACCACTGGAAAACCTCAATAATTCATACCATGTTCACATCTTGTACCAGCATGCCCTATATCACACATGCAAATCGGCATAGCCTTCAGACCAACGCAGGAACCGTGATTGTTGCAATCTTCACGTGTACAGATCTGGAAAAATTCTGCTTCAATATAGTCGCACGGATAGTGCTCGACAAACTTGGAAAATTTCCACACTTTTTGTTTAGGTAGCTCTCTGGTTCACACTATTGCGCGCGTCTTTTCAAGACTTCGTGCCAGTTTTTCCCTTCACTTCGGCTAGGGTTCGTGACGAGAGCTTAGGCATAAGAGCCTCCCGGATTTTGCTGTTGAAAACAGTGGTGGTAGAGAAAACAGTGAGTGTAGCCGCGGTTACACATGTAGTACTGCACATCCCTGATTTTGACTTCAATTTCGAGAAAGAGTTTGACATTCTAAACATCTCTTACACCTTGTAAACTCGGCAGCCCATAAAGAAACTATGTACCAGATGAGTTTGTCGCAATTTTTCTCACACCTCATTGGAACTACCGTGGCAAACTAAATGACTGGCAGCGGTGAGCATATTTCTGCTGAGTCGGGCATAAAGATTCATAAGAGGACTTTCTGATAAGCTTTACGTCGGTAGCTTTAGCCATGATGAAGGATTCTACTGAAGAATAAAAATTGAAATCCGAACACTCGAAAAAAAAAATTGAAAATTTGAAAGGTTGTATAAAAACTTTATAAAGATTGTGATTTAATCAGTCAGAAAATAGAGGGAATCTAAGCATGCATCCAGATTACCTGATTATCATAACTGCACTCCGACTGTAGCAGAAAAAATCCATTTTTGAGCCTGGCAGTCTCACATACGAAATCGATGTTTCTTATTTATGTTTTCAAAAATAGTGGTTTCCCCTGTATGCCCAAGGGCTACAAATTTTCACGATCAGTTAGGAACTCCAATTTCTCCTCAAAATGGTTCAAAATTTACCGGCGGTGTTGGTAAAGGCTACAACATCGCGTATTAGTGGGATGAGCAATATTGATTCTCTATTTTTTTTTTGTTTTTCAAAGGAACTTCCTATTCCTGCTCACCGCCATCCAAAGTATTATAACTACACCAACACATTTACCAGTATTTCATTTTTCATTCCCACCAAGCACGTAAAATTCCTGCCACTTCCAAAGCTAACAGTACATTCTGTATCTCTATTTTCTCTTCTACAAAATTATGCCCATGCAAGTACTAAGTATATATCATTATAGTGAAACAAGCTTACCTGCGTAAATGCGACACAGGGAAAGGCGACGACGAGAAAAGAGAAAACGAACATGGCCGTTGTGTGACCGCGTCCGAAACATCTTTAAATACTGGCAGTTCGTTGGCCTTAGCCTGTGCAGCTATGCACACGGTCAGCTTGTTCATCCGTTGTTGAATAAATAAAATAAAAAGGCCGAGTCGCCGCGATGTTTGACCACATTGGCACGCGCTGTTTTTCGCAGCGAAATTTGAGAATTTTGGTTGTTGCGTCACCGCTGACTGTTGGACTTATCCTTCAGCATGCATTCACGACTGACTTTACAAAAAAAAGTTGGGAGGAAGATCAGTTATACTGTCGCATGTACTACTATGTACACGAAGATACGTGTATATCGGAAGAGGTCTTCGCAGCTGGAGAATTCCAGTAATCCGAGTTTTCCAGGAAAATTCTCTAATTCATGGGTGGGAAACGTTTTGTGCAATGTCAATCTCCTTTGAGGTTTGGTATCGCATTTGGTATTTGGTATAGTTGTGGTTGTTTGGGCTACAGGTCAGAATGGACAATATTTCCTCGTTTTCAGTGGTGTCTTGAAGTTGTTGCTTTTATACTCGCTACCGAATAAGGCATTGGATAGCTATCGATTTATTCGATGTTCAGAATTCGATTTTGAATAATTCTATAGTTTTGACGTTTGAAAAAGTGGGAGCAGTACAACCCTTCAGGAACGACCAGAGCGCATTTAAGTCTCCCTCTTTTTTAAACATTTCAATTCTTCGGATCTAGCCTTGAATGAATAATTAAATGAGTTGAGTTATTCGATTTTTCCTCGCACTCAAAGGCAAGGTCCGGTCGAAATTTTGCCCACATGCAGCCTAACGAACACTTCATAAAACCGTCCCCACATCATCAAACGGACCACCGGTCCTTTGAACATGAATTTCGCCCTACGACATCACAACAGACAACATGTCGCGCGCGCTGTATAACGTCATTTGGAAGCTCGGACGCCACAATCCTGCAAATGCCATACCGGAATTGGGGATGGAAAGCGTTTTTTGTGGGACTTTTTCAGGGATTTTTCAATTGTTTTCGTCCAAAACGTCGAAAAAAAAACCTGGGAGGTGAAATTTTGCTTGCACCTTGCCTTTAAGTATACAGTTTTATCATTTTTCCAGTAACTTCTTTCTTTCTCTTCTTTTTTTTCGATTTTCTTTTCTTTCAACTGTTGTTTTTTTTTCTATTCGAACAACTCCTGCACTTATTACATTCCTCATCCATTTGCCAAAATGTTCACTAAGTGTACTATGTCCAGCAGCTGATTTTTCTAACACAATACAACAATGTCTCGGGTCCCGCCAGTGTAACTGCCTTTGCGTTGGGCTATTTATGCTTTTCAGAACGATCCTCGTCTCCTTCACCATCGCTGATGTCTCCCAGTTCACCTCGACGGTAAGCCTCCATCATCAGTGCCTGAAAAGTGGAAAATTTTCTTGGTGCTACGGAAAAGGCTATGAGTAGCCGCTAGTAGCGACCTCTGCACGCAATCTGTTCTCGTGTTCCTTTGCCAGAACTCTCGCTTGTTCAATGCGGTTCAACTGGTCGAGCACTTTCGACATCTTGTCGACAACACTGAAGATCGCCTGGTCCATCATGTCAATGCGACGCGTTAGGCTGGAATTCGCGGTTTCATCAGTGCTAATGATGGGTATAAATGCGTATACAAGCAAATTACACTGCAATAGAGCGATACTCTTCGTCGATCATTTTCTTTCTGTTCGTCTGCTCACGAATTTCGTTTCCTACTTCAATCAGAGCCTGAAAGTGCGCCAACGATAGACGTTTCTCTATGAATTCGTTGCAGCTTTCCTCCCATCAAAGTAGGATAGAATGCATACATTGTCGTTGACTCTGTCCGTATACTTTATGTTAAGTTTGTCAAATGCAGCGTTGATGTCGTTCTCGTTGTAACCGGCCCTGAGGAATGTGAAACTTTCCATAGAAAAAACCGGCCGAATAAAGAAGCATCATGTGCAACACTCACATCATCAGATTTATTTTGTAGTCGTTGTATGTAGCGATTTTCTCTGTTTCACTGCTGCGACGTGTGAGCTTCTGAACAGGCTCTTCCAGAATAGTTTACATTTGAGAGACTTATTTTTCAAAGAGAGCATCTCCCAAGCGTGGATTGGTAGAAACCACTGGTTTAGGTTTAACCTACGTGCGAACTGTAAATGTAGCACCTTACCTTACTGGCCGGAGCTCTAACCCAGGGCCTGGAGAGCACCATTGAGATTACCCAGGGTAAGCGTGCTAACACCACACAGATTTACCCATCGCTAACATAACATCAACACGTTTCCATAGGGTAATCAAATCATAATGATGCATTCAAACCCAGGGCCTGAAAGATTACTCAGGATGAACGCCTTAAGACCACCAAAACTTTCCAATTCTTAACACGAGCGTCAACATGATCACCCTGGGTAGCTAATCCCAATGATACATGGGGTCTCAGGGCTGGAGTTCATCACAGCATAACTGGACGTAACCATGTTTTCACGCTTAGAGTATCCCAAACCTAAGTAATCTTTTCTAATTAACCAGAAGAACCAGAACCAGGCAAGCCACCGTATCAGCGAAATGGGCGGGTCATCTGTCCTGCGATTGGGCTATTCATAGAAGCTGCCAATCATAGGAACATGGCTCGCCTCCTCTACCTCATGATGACCGAGACGTGCGTTTCAGCAACTACAACTCAAGAAGGCTTCATTTTGATCATCGGGGTTAGATATTACACTTCCCTTGTTAGCTGAGAAACTGCTAATTCAGGATATCCACAGTAAATCATCACCTACCTTCCTGATCCAATCGAATATTCCCTCGCCTTCTTGCTGGCGTGCCAGTTCCGCCTTTACTTCCACGTAGGAGTCGTTGATAATGGCGAGGAACATGTTCTGAACAAAGTTTTTCTTTCTCCGAAAACAACACTTTTCTTTCTCCGAAAAGTAGGCAAGCATTACTCACCAACAACACGAAGAATACGAAGAACACATAGGTGATGAAGAATATCGGTCCCAGAATGCGGTTGGTCTTTTCCAATGCGCCAAAGTTAAAGTCGCCAAGTACGGTGCGCAGCAGAGCAAAAATGGCGTTGTAGAACGTCGAGTATTCGGAAATCTGGTAGGATTGATGCTTTTCACTTCTAAAGCTTGATTTCTCAGCAATATGGACTGGTACATACGTACCGCATAGAGAACTTACGGAAATGTCTTCAGAGGCGACGGAGAAGCCTAAGCTTATGTATGTTAGAATCAAGAAAGAAATAGGTGGCATCGTTATGCGGGTTGAGGGGGCGGTGCCAGGCTCAGCAATTGGCTTGCTTGACTCTCCACCCACCCATTTCAACCACTTGGCTAAACTAGCCTACATTTAATTGGCAAATTTTCCCCGAACTTCGAAAAAGAGAATGAAGCTGGATTAAGCTTTACTATTGATGACTATGTCGGTCCATCCCTGAAATCTTTTACCCATCCTCCCCCTCCCCCGCTCCTAAATTTCTCGGGAAAAGGCTGCACACCTATCAAGGAAAAGTCAAAAATTACCCTTTGAGCACTAACCTAGCTCTTTTTTTTCGAAGGTTGCCCAAAAATAAGATGTTCCTTGAAAGTCTATTCTGCTAAGCTCTATAATATAAATAAAATATATAATTAATGACTATAACGCAACTGAACGTATCTAAGTGATCTAATATTAAACAAGGAAGTAAATAAATAATTAAAAAACGTTCTTGTGCCAGGATTTTTGATAATGACCCCTTATTTTGCTCAAGCTTTCTTTTGATGTAAACCAATTCCCGCAAAAAAAAATCGAGAAATGACTTGTGTTCCGAAGACGAGATAGCCGAACTGAGCGTAGGCGAAGAAGAACACTGCGAACATCACCGCGAAACCACCAATATCTTTGGTGGAACGCGACAACGTCGCCGACAATTGGTTCATAGTCTTGTTCACGCCGATGTAGTTGAACACCTAGAAGTATAAGTTAAATTCTCAACGCTATAGAGCTATGATGGCACTTTCTCGCTCTTTGTTACCGTTTCTCTCTCAAACTAAGAAGATTTTTTTCCCATTTTTCACTGGTACCTTCACTAGTATCGCTATGGATTTTCCTCATCTCACAGCATGGTAAGCTTTGCAGAAAACAGTTTACCCACCTTGATCCACGAAAGGAACAGAATTACCGCAGCGATGTTATTGAACACCTCCTGAGTTTCCACGACATCGTCAAAAGGTGCGTCAGTCAGGCCGTCTAAATGTCTAGCCACTTTATTAAAAATTCCTGGACACTTTGAAATTCTTGGGCTCACTCTGGATCACGTCATTGATGCGGTCCGCTGCCACCTCGTTGCGACGATAATTCAGGTATAATTCTGCACAGCATAGCTGTAAACAGTGCATTTCTTCCTTCAAAATTATGTCCTTTTCATCAGTCTTAAGGACAGGTTTTACCGATAAGAGGACGATATCCACAAAGTTCCAGAAATTGACAAAATAGCGGAGTCGAATTCGGAACAACTCAAAGAATTCCTCAATAATGTAGAATACCTAAAAGCTTGGCTTATGCTATTGTACGAGACTACAGGCCTCTGAAACTTTTGCTCACTATAAATCCACAAAGGATTCCTTCCAGTACAATCATCACATGTCCAAATGTGCCGAAATAACGCATCAGGTCGTAGGTGCTGAATCGGTATGACGGCATAACACCGCCCGAAGCAGGTAGTTCCAGGAGAAGCCTGAATATTTTCCTAGGGTTTTCTGCGTCAGAGAATTAGGCAAAACCAGTTTCTTGGAAAATTAATCGAACGACCACAGAACATCTAAGGTAATCACTCAGAATTATTCTGGTACTATTGTTCGTACTACATATAGTCCTACTGTACTCTTTTGAAGGGCACAGCCCACTGATATTCTTACTCCTGATACCAGGATTTTTCGCTCTTTACTAAACCTCCATTCTAGGAAATGAACTTTACCGCGCTATACAAAACAAGTTCACATTAGCGTTGAACAGTGTGAAGTCGATGATGATCGCTCTTGTGGCTCGATCGATCCATCGATTGCTCTAAATATCAGAATAATGTTAATAATAATAGAAACATAGGAAATATTTATACATTCAGTAGCTTCTACTATCCTGAACTGAAGTTTGAGGCCCTGCGCATCCCAGAAAAGCATGGATCGGCACTCAACAATCTAAAGATTCGGAAGAACCATGAGGAGCTTGACACCTTGACGCCTTTGATGAGCGCAGCTGCTTCGTCGTAATTGTCTACTGGCAATCGTAGCACGAATCCGCCTCCTGAGTAAAGAGTTATGGTTCCGTAGATGGGTTTCGTTAGGAGTTTCTCCTCATCTTGCCATATGTATCTGAAATTAATAATTTCTAGGCAATGTTGAGGCATGTTAGGGAAATTTTATCGTTTTTAGCAGTTCAGTACCGATCACCGTTAACAGTTAAATAAGAAGTTGGTGGCAAATAGCTTACCAAATATGAATGAATGAACAAATTCTAACAGCTTCTTCCATTTTCCCTAATTTTGACATCAAAAATTCCAAGTCAAACAAATGTTTCCGCGTAGAACCCTTCACGGGTGTGGTGTATGTATGTACGACTGGAATCTAGGTTTAGATTAGTGATTTCCACTATTTTCGTCTTTCCTTTAGTTTTCTCAATGATGTGCTACCCATTATTTTCCATTTATACCAGGATATCTGTTATGGACTATTAGAACAAAGTACCATTTTCGCTATTTTAGGCAATCGCCATTTCAGAAGAGCACTTACGGTTCAGAATCGGCTGGTCCAAACGGATATTTGTCTTCAACGGAAGGATTGTAATTGCTGAAGCATTCGATAATCTCGCGAGCAAAGCTGTTCGCCACAGTGCAGGAGTTGTTGGTGACCTGAGCATGAATACGACGTCAGCAAAGGGAATGCGATCTCTTCAACATTGTTAAAATATAACAAATAAATTCTGAAAACCCCTCCACACCTTCAGCATTCGGATCCGCGGTTGACCTAGTAGCCTGTTGTTGTAGTACACCATAGCCTCCTGATCAACGATGGACGGTGCGTCCGTTCGATAAAGACTGACCAAGAACTCGTCCTCGAGAAACTAGAAGAGTTTATCCGTGAAATGTTCCATGTAAAAATCCCTCCATGGACGACTTACACCCCAGATGTCGTCAATAGCCGAGAGTTCAATGAATGACTTGTCCGTTGAGGTGCTCTTCGACGTAACGAACAGATCGCCAATGATCTTCGAGAAATAGAACGTCTGTACGGAGCACTGCGCCAAGGCGACTTAAAAGCGAGAATTGGACGGATCCATATATCGTTTAACTGTGGTAAAGGAATGTTTTCTTCTCGTATGCGAACCAGCAGAAGTATGAAAAGCTTGGGGTGCTGTACATGGGTATGACTTATCCTTGAAGTATGTAAATGTGGTTAACCATGAGTGGGTTGGTGGTTAATGGATAAGTCTATACGAAGCTCTCTGTCACGCCATCATATTGAATTCTTTAAGAACGAAATTGGCTTCTGATCATATTTCCGCGGCTGGTACTGTTGTTTCTCTTTCTCTACTCTATGTAGTTCAAATTTCACTCGTTCTTTTCTTCTTCTACCTTTTATTTCGTTTAAACATTTAACAACAGCATAAAAATACGGCCGGGCTGTCACATTCAATGGTTAAATCATAATTATGGACAAAATTCAGATTGTCTTTGGTCAAGAACGCGTGAACCCCCCCCCCCCCCCTCCTTTCCGACGATGAGATGTTTGAGGTTATTCTCGTAAAATCTT
>KN726682.1:2609-34973 GCA_000816745.1 Ancylostoma duodenale
ACTGGGGTTCCTCAATACGCTGGACACGCCTATGACAACCATTTTGCACAAAATATTGATTTTATCGATTTTTTCCCACTTTCACTCGGGGGCGGACAAGGACATGTCTACTGGGGTTCCTCAATACGCTGGACACGCCTATGACAACCATTTTGCACAAAATATTGATTTTATCGATTTTTTCCCACTTTCACTCGGGGGCGGACAAGGACATGTCTACTGGGGTTCCTCAATACGCTGGACACGCCTATGACAACCATTTTGCACGAAATATCGATTTATCGATTTTATTGACTTTTGGTTCTTCTGCCCAATGGAGCGGTGAAGACTTGTCTCTTGGGGTTACTCGATACGTTGAGTATGAATACGACAACCAATTCGTATGAATACATCGGTTCAATGTCACCGAAATAGCTTTGCTAACTTTTCGCCCACAAGTCGATGGAAAAGGGTCACTTGGGCTTCGCTAACATGCTGGTCACCAAAATTATAGAAATTTTAAAGAATTTATCGGTGATAGTAATTGGCCTCTGCAGTGTGATATAGCTAAGGTAGCAAAACACCCGAGCGAAGCCGGGTACGGCAGCTAGTTCTAAAATAATATCAAGTTGAATTGAATGGACGGGGATGAGTTTTAGATGTCATCTCATGCAAGGAGTTCATTTTTTCATTTTAAAGGCCACACAGTAAGAATAATGCCATTCATTTAAGAGTACACCTGAGAGACCAGCGTTATACTGAGTCCGTAATCTTACACTTGTACACTTGTGGCATCGAAAAAGCGGCACCACTGCTACCCCTATCTAAACATCATCCTTTTAAGGATCGTCTCGCTACTTTTTTCGAAAACATGGGTTGGAAAGTCTACACAGTACCCGAGACCGCAACTATTCTGCTGGGAGGGCGTGTCAAGTTCGAAGAGCTGAACTACAATCAAGCCTATCTTTTTCAAAAGGATTTGTTGAAGACGATGTTGCAGATCGAAGATGTGAGTGTTTTTTTCTAATGTACGGCTTGAGTCGTTAGAATTTCATTTTAGTTTGATACGTCTGCTGACGTGCTAAAACAAAGGAAAAATAGAAGGACTATAATTCGCAACTAGGATTAGAACAGAACAAATTAACATGCAGATTGAACACTGCGTACCGGCCTTTTCTAGCCAGCCAATTCAACAAATACTCGAAAAAATGCAGTATGCGACCCCGAATGTCTCATGATCTGATCCCCGCTTGGTGCCGAGCAAGGTATAGCACTTAGAAGGAGCCCAATCATTTTGGCAGGGAGATCGACCCGAAAGCCAGAAGCAGTTCCCACATCACCTGGCTATGATGCCCTTTGTGCCACTTAAGGGGGCATGGGTGCTTACCGGAATTCCGACACGGGTATAATTTCACCTATTTTTGGTGGTGTAGGTAGAGGTTTTTTTTTTCTAGAATTTGCCGAAACTTTACAAAGAGGGTTTTTCGTATGATGATCACGAACATGTCTTCCATTTACTACTGTGGCGCACTTCTAGAGTGTTTCAGGTCAACGACTGTTTTATCTGTAGAATGGTTCATAATCTCACGAATACGAAAAGCATGCCGACCCTTAACAAAGCGCACGGTACAGAGCGATCATCATCACCGTGATCAGCGTACGTCCGAAGTAACCTTCTGTGTGGACCTTGGTCAGGTTTTGAGAGAAGTGGGCTATCTACAGTTCCTACAGCATGAATATCGTACCCTTACAGAAATGCTTCAATCGGACGAAATGGACCACACATTCGGTATGAACGCACAAAATTTACATTTACTATCATCATACTTATAAAAACAATGCGCAAACTCGCGTTGTTGCCACATGGCATAAAATACAAAACGTGCGTATCGCGAATGTACTAAGGTCTCAAATTGTGATGGTTTTAAGCTTTACTTAGATTTAAGTTGGTGAAGCGGAATGGGAGTGACTGGTGAACTATGGTTAACTTGTATTAATGAATAGGCAAATCTTCTTTAGATGAAGTTTACGTACACACTGATTTTTTTCTTGTATCAAAGTCCATTTTCGTGTATCCTCAAACTGTTTTTAGACCTTTATAGACCTACTTCAACCAAGCTGCCGCTACTACCGACCGTAACGTTCTCATCATTTGCGACCGTGGTGGAATGGATCCTTCCGCTTACACTGATCGCGTAAGCTATCATTAGTTCATCATTTCGTCGTTATCGTCCTCTTATCCACCCACGATACCCATTCGTCAAGTTCACAAAGTTCCATTCTGACCTGACACCTGTTGTGATTAAAGATTGGTATAGCTGAAATGGGGTACGAATATCGCCGAAATTGCTTTTCTCATAATTCCTTCGTCCACCTCATCATTCAATCAATCTGACGCGTGCGACTTGATCTGTTCCCTAGCAGGAAAAAGGTACTTATACGGAAACGCTTCGCCATCTCAAGATGGATGCAACAAAAAATCGCAGAAGTAGATAGAACAAAAATTCGCAGAAGGTTTAGACAGGATCAGTTTCGAGGAGTTCAAAAAATGTTGCGAACATTAGAAAGAGCGTCTGGAGAGGCGCACTGCAGCAAATGATGAGCACCGCAAAATGTGGCTAAACTTCGAATGCGTAAGAATAAGTACACCTTTTTTTCAAGTAATAAAATTTCGATTACTTTTGTGGTCCTACTTTGTGCAACGGTTGGTCTGGGTATCTTTACATTCATGTGTACCCGTGGCTAAAGTATCCAACAACATAATATTCCATATGCTCATCTCATTCAAAATGTTTTAAGGAATCGTGGTTGCGAATGCTGAAAGAGATAGGAGTAGAGGAATTCGATCTTCTCAACAAACGCTACGACCAGGTGCATTTTTATGATTCCATCTTGTTATCGGATGATTTCTTTGAAAAAAAAAAAAAAGAAGTGGATAAGCTTCAAGATATAACTATCCGTGGCATCCACGTTTTTCTCTTCTCAGCTTTTCTGGATACTGAGTCTTCTCTCTCTTTTTTCTTCTTGGTTTCATGTTGGTAGTGGAAACGAAGCTGGTGGCCAGCTGAATTTGCTTAGTTCAGGTGGTTCATCTTGTAACAGCGGCTGATGGGGCCGAAGAATACTACACGCTAGCCAACAACCAGACTAGGAAGGAGAACGTCGAAGCAGCTAGAAAAATGGACGATAAGACAAGAAAGGTTCTCTAATTTTTTTTTTCAAAATTTTTTTCCTTAGCTTCACATCAGGTGCCTTATCTCACTTTTTTCCAAATGAGCACATTTTCGAACATGGCGAGCTATACTTATCGGCAGCTCACATAACTAATCCCTATATAAAAATTCGCTAACGCCCTGTGTACTTTGAACGTATCAGTGAAGTTCGGTGGTGTAGCCGCAACGCGACTGCGAGAGCGACCGCCTCTTACAACATGAAAAATCATCTAATAGATAGTCCAAAAGCACTTTTAAACCATAAAATGTTTGAAGTGTAGCCTCTGCTGTCGGAAGTGGGAATAGTAATTCTATTCTGACACGTCACAATAGTTAACCATGCAACAGGTGGGTGTGCTGCCACCCACCTCTGCCTCATCATGTCCCACAACGGCAAGCGGTTAATAGCTACACATTTAGCTCCGCAGGAAATCACTGTCGTCCGCGAAGCTTCTTTTTGAGGATAACAGTGATCGCCATAAGTTTACTTGGCCCAGAAGTAACGTGGCACACGAGTCCGAGACAAAGCGCAGTGAAGCGGCGCTTTGGCTTGGGTATCTATATAATCCGGAAAATTCATGCCGTTGAGCGGTATGAGCACCACAGCAGATGGAACACAGTATCATGGGCGGGCAGACAGGTTCCTTATATTAGGTTGGTGCGAAATCAATTGCCGTTTTGGGGTAGGCACAAATAAACTTTTCTCTCTCGTCGGATTTGAACAATTTTAAGACAACTTGTGTGACCTTCTGAAAGGGCTTTTTTCCTCTTCCAAACGCCTTCTTGAATATTCTGGTTAGCCCTTCTCTGTTCCCCTTTGTGGAGCCGCGAACAAATGATGAACAGTCGCGATTTTTGAGTGACCTTGGTCAGAGATTTCAAACTCGATCACTTTTCATCGGAGGTGTCCGATAATCTTGTATTTATTTTGGCTCGGAATCGCCTTTTCAATGCACAGTGAGCTACTAGTTCGCGAAATTTTCTTCCAGCGATTTTGAACCCCAAAGCAACCATGGTCGTGATAGCAGGTTGTTCCTTGGCGATCAAGTGTTAAGGACAGTCGTGGAACCTAAACTGGGTCCTACCACTTGGACGTTGAGGGCAGGGATGGATGCTCATATACTACAGTTTGGAAACGTTTGACTTCAATCGACAGAGTAAGGAAGGCGCGAAAGTGAACACCATCGATCTGACTGACGACTAGCGTATCACCCGCATTGACATCCATTCTAACTTGATTTTTTGCCACAAAAACGAACCTCTTCTATTGCATATAAGTACTTCAATTGAAGCATGGTTTCCGTACGATAACAAGAAATGCGGATGGGTATGGGTAGAGACGTTTTCCCACTCTTATGTTTTCCTAAACCATATCTTCACACTAGGGAGGTTGCGTTAGGGTTTTGGTGGTGCTGTAAAAGTGTGATTGACTGCAGCTCCATCCAACCTAGTCAGCCGTTGACAGCAGAGTCCCATCATCGTAATTTCGAGTTGAGGTCCGAAAATCTGCTGTAGATGTAGTTGGCAGTGATGAACAGAATCAAGTTTTCCCCTGCTCCAGGGCAGCGCTAAGCTCGTCACTTGAAAACTCAAACGGCAAAAACTGGCGCAGATAGGCATCGAGGTTCTCGCACATTTTGCTTATTCCTCAGACCTTTCTCTTACTGAATATCACTTTTTCCGAGTCCAAGATGCAAACCTGCTAAAGCAGCAGACTGCTGATCTAAAGCATGCCGAAATCGCCTTCCAGAAGTTTTTAGGTTTTTGCGATCTCAGTTTTCATTGTGAAGGCATACAAGTGCTACTATATCGTTAAGGAGGATGTGACGAACGAAACGACCATTGAATTGATCAAGGATGTTGTGTTTAAGTCGAGTTATAACAATTTGAACTGAAGTGTTCGTTTCGGCAATTAATTTCGCACCAACTTAATAATATGGGTGAATTCGATAAATCCTCAGTCAGTCACGTGATAACACACGATCGCCTTCCTTAGAACCTCGCCCATTAGCACTACGTAGTGGAAGGACCCACTCAATACTTATATTATACAAAGGATCTTTTCTAGAAGTTCGAAAGTGTCTCTCTACATTTCATGTGACCTGATGTGATACTGTTCATTTTTTTCCTTTTTTTTAAACTTTTTTTTTCTTCACTGACGAAATGTCTTCCATCATAGCTACCTTTTTTGGAAAGGCAAACTTCGATGGAATAGAGGAGCTGCGGTTCTAGCTAATGCGTCGCTTCCCTCTAAGATATACATATAAGACCAGTTGAATATCTCGCTAACGAGGTGTTATTCGGCAAAATGTTTACTTGCAGGCTGACCCTTAAATTCATCATCTACCAGGCGACACGTTGGTTTAAGCTTCTTCCATTTCTTTCGAATAGAATTTCAGTGCTTATTTCTGTAGCATAATTTGTCTGCTGCCCCTCATATTGTTAAACAAGAACAAAACAGTCTCGAGAAGCTTCCTTTCTTCTTCATTCACTGCTCAACGGAGGCTGAGAAACGAAACATACTCTACTGAGTTGATTCATAAGTTCTGCGGATGTGTGCTTATCACGTAAGCAAAGGATCTACTACATTCCCAATGTGGATTATAGGGAAGCAGTTTGTAAGCGCTACTGAAGGATGGGCCATCTATCACAGTTTTTCAAAATGCTGCGCGAGAAATCAGCAACGATAAGAATTCATCTTCAGCTGTGCACTTCTTTTCTGGTTTATTGCTGGCGTTGAATAAATCACAACTCATCAGCGTGCAGCAGTGGCGGACGGTGAAAGTGGGCAGGGAGGGGGGGGGGGAGGGGGGAAGCGGGGTCTCCGCCGTTTTGGGGATCCAGGAGGAAAATAAAATCAATAAAAATATTAATTGTAATAATAAATAATTAATAAAAATTATATTGAAAATAATAATAAAAATTAACAATTAGAACCAAACTAATACGAGATTTTTATTTGTATCGTAAAGTAGTTTCGAAAATTTGGCGACCCATTTTCGGGAGGAGGGGGGGGGGGGGCGCCCACCCCCCTGCGTCCGCTACTGGCGTACAGGGAACATCATTCGTTATTGCACACCTCGCAGTGGGGGCAGCACCAAAACACTCAGCCACTTTGATACGCGTCAACCCAAACATTGATCCTATAACGGTTAATGCGTATAAACGCCGGTTAACGAGTGATCTGACGTTGCTCCCATTGCGAGGTATGCAATGACGATTGAGGTTCTGTGCACGTGCATGGGGCGTGTCGAAGCCATTCTCGTACCTTAAACTATGAAGCGATAACTAGTAATATTTATATGGAGAACATGAGCTTCAAGATTTAAAGAAAAGAAAACATTTGAAACCAGCCCTGTTGACTCGGATATAGAGATTCTGAAGCATAGTTCGACCCATTTGAACAAGGATTGGAGGGTCGAGGGCGCCTTGGACTGCTCGGCAAACATAGAGTTCTCTTGATTGAAATAATTTCATTACTGGATACGAACCTTAGGTGCTGTGCGTTACTCGTAAGCGTGATCGGTATCGGGTCCCAGCCAGCCCAGCAAAGCTACTGCTAAAAATGGAAAACTCGACCAACACCAAGAAAAACTTATGTGTCTAGTGTAATGCTCGAGGAATTGAACAACGGAGGCTACTAAAAGAAAAATAGTGGTTATGTCCAAAATTCATGTCTAATACGCTGCCACTCTCGAGAGTAAACTTTATAAGGAGTCGTGCCTGAAGATCTAAACCCTTTTCAAGCAGGACAATGCCTCACCCGTACTGAGTAGGTTGGGCTTCGAAGACGTCTGTCTTGAAAGTGGTTCCCAATCCACCTTACGTCCTTATTCCAGTCTTTTAGAGTACCACCTTCTCATGTCACTGCAAAATATTCCGCTTGTGAAAAAAATCTCAGTGAGCGTAATCACATGGAACTAGTGGTATTAAAAGTTATCTAGGCGAAGTTGGCTTTTTTTTAAAGCGACATGTGCGTTGAGTTGCCGATTAATAGCGCAGGTTCATTTACATAGATAACCATTATGTCACTGGTTGATGTTACGTTTTTTTTTTTCTCGAACATGTTTAATTTCACGACAAAAGTTGGTAATTGGGATGAATTTTATGAACCAACCTAATATATAACGGCTTTGAGCGGTGAATGAATGAATCTAGGTTTCCTCTCCAGTGGTCTTGGTTTTAGTATGAAAAAAAAAGTCCAACCAATTGGTCACGATCTTTTTGGAAATACCGTGCAGTAGTTTTTATCCGTTGCGTTGTTGAACAATGAACACATATGATTTGGTCAGGACGAACCGTTAGGGCTTGCCTGATCACTGCATGCGAGCGGGGGAGCGCCTAGAGAACCAGTGCATCCGAGAGGTGCAGCCATTTTCTCGTCCTTCTGAAATGGGGTGTAGATGTTTGGACTGTTTCAGGTCTTTTAAATTCTACAGTTTCTATCCGCAAGATATCTCTTCTAGTTGCGGTCTGTTCGAACAATAGTTCTTAGCATCTTAGGCACTACCTTAGTTGACTGCTTAGTTTTTACTTCTTACTTTTGCATTTTATAGGCTTGGCTGGGACATCCCTACGTAGACATAGTCGACAACTCGGACTGCAGCAAGTTTGAGGACAAAGTGCTCAAGGTCATCCAGGTAAATCACATCCCCATTATTAGACCTGGCTAAATATTTTCCCTTAACATGCTCTTGCATTAGAAAATGTCAAGGACTTGTTATCCGTTTTGAAATCCATACATACTATACAATATAGTCTTATTATAGGAACTCATCATTGATTTTAAGGTTGTTTGTGACCGAACTGGTATTGACTCTCAGGATCGTCTTAGCAGAAACAGTAGGTACGTGCATTGTTTTATTGCTGCCAAGCATGTTCTCGGCTTTTGAATGAGCTCATTTAAACCGTTTAATTGAAGGAAGCGTAAATGGCTTGTTAGATCTATTGATGAAAGCCGATTCGTCAAATATGAGCAATTTAACATCAAACACCAATATCTCCTTTCGGATAATCCAGCTTCACAGGTACCTTGGCCTTATTTCCATCTTAATCGTTTCCATATGAAGACGGCTCCATTCCTGTACTGCAGGTTCGTATCCGTTCTCGTGAGCAGAATGGTCGTTCCACCTACACCGTCACTAAAAGAGATCTGGTGCCGGGCAAAAAGGAGTTCGTTGAAACAAGGTGTGTTGGTGTTATTTCGATGAGGTTCAGTCGGTTTTTGATTGAGGATAGCAATAACTTAATTGCAGAACGCAAATTACGTTCCGCGAATATGCTCGCTACCAAACGATGAAGGACCAGAGTCGTTCTCCTCTTCACAAACAAAGACGCTGTTTCATGGTTGGCAACCAGGTAAGTAGTCGTGTCTGCGTTTGAATTATACCACATAAATACTCATATTGCAGTACTTCAATCTTGACATCTATACCGTGCTGCCGCCATCAGCTTGTTCATTGCAACTGGATGGTCATCTGATTTTCCTCGAAACATACACCACTATTCCGAAGGGCGAGCCTCTGCCTCTTCCAGATTTCCTTACAATTGAAAAGGTTCAAATCTTTGTTAGTAGTTTTTGTCGGTGCTCGTAGTGATGGAACATGTTCCAGGAGATTACTGGGGAGACCGCTTACAGTATGTATTCGATGGCAAAGAAACCGAACTCAATCTGTGAGGTCGAAGAGTTTATTGGAGCCGCTGAATTCAAAGACGACTAATAAGTTGGAATATTGTTGTTGAAGTAGCACTAGGATTAGAAATAGAGTTGATTATGAGTTATTAGATTTTTTTATGGGTTTCTTCAAAATATCTTTATCAGGGTCAAACGCGAGGAGTTTAGCTCAGAAAAAAAATGATTGTGGATTCCATCACCATCATAGAGGGGTAGTAATGTGTAGCAGGAGTGTATGCGAAGAAATCTGAAAACGTACAGGTTTTCGAACGTTGTTGCCTCACCAGTAATGTAGTTTCCCTCTGTACGATTTGACACAAGCGTACTTCAGCACTTTAGTTATTGGTACAAGGCTTCGCGTAGTTACACGGTGCAGTTATTTCCAAACCAGAACAAAAGATGAGCTTCATTCATCCTCGAGTTCGACACTGATATATTTTGAATTTTCATTTGTTTGTTTCTACAGCGATTTTGACATTCTGTTGTTTCTAAGATGCTTTAACACTTTCTGATGACTTCTTCATTCCGTGCCGTTTAACGTAGACTAAAACTTCTGTTTTCCGCAACTATCAGGCAAGAACACTGTTTTACCTCCTACCATTTTTCCGTTCTCCATATCGTTTAGTGGAAGACTTGTCTTTCACTTCAATGCCTTTGCATCACTTCATAAATCGAATAAAAGTCTCGTGGTCGATTCTGTCTGCGATTATTGTATTGTATAGGTTTTGTGTTGTAAAACTACTGGAAAGCGAGTCTGGTGCGATGATGATCGTGCCGGTTTTTACAAGCATCACAACCATTGATTTCTTTAACAAAACTTATTAACGAAGAGTGCTTAGGTTGGGGAAGTAGTTCTGAGAGTTTCTTTATTTATCATTAGTTATTTTATTTTTAATAAAGCAAAAAAAAAAGATTCCAACAAACCAAATCGCATATATCTTTCCAACAGTTCCTAGAACAAACATTACTTGTGGTTGGAAAAGTTTTACAGACGCAAATTTAAGTCATTATATCATGCCCACTGTAACACAGTTTCGGAACATTAGACTTCAACAGACAATTGACAAGAAAGGTGCGGAAGTGAACACTCCACGGTCTGACAGATGACCAGCTTTACACCCGTTGTGACATCTTTTCTAACTTAATTTTTCGCCCCAAACACTACCCATTTCTAGACCGTGTAATAGCTATAGATGGAGTTCGGTTCCTGCACAATAAAAGGAAGCGTGAATTTGTATCGGTAGACACTTCTTCCAATCTCTAAGTTTCCCTAAACCAGATCTTCACACTAGGGAGATTGCGTTAGGATTTTGGTGGTGCTGTAAAGGTGTGACTCACTGCATCCTCCTCCAACACAACCACACATTGAGAGCAGAGAACTAGCATTGCAATTTCGAGTTGATGTCCACAAATCTGCTATAGGTGTGATCGGCAGTTGTTGTGTATGTGGGTATCAATTGATACCCACTTTCTCCTGCTCTTGTAGCGTTAACTACAGAAGCTTTATTCATAGAATAATGCCACAATAGGTGGCAACACAGGCGAGGTGGTGGTGGTGCGGCGAGGTGGGCAGCCGGCGGTTACGGTAGACGACTGCGGTGGCGAAGGCGGCGGACCCGGACGACGAGATCTGTCCGATGGTCGAGGGAACTCCTTATATACGTTTAGGAACGCGCGCATGGATGAAAGCGTTACGCGCCGCACCGATCATTCTAAGAACAGTTTGAACCTACTGTGATCTCAATCACAACAAACGGCAGTGATGAACAAAAGCTGGTTTTACCATGCTCCAGAGTGACGTTAAGCCTCACATTTCGAAACACATCCGGCAAAAACTGATATAGTAAGGCATCGAGGTTCTTACTCGATGTCTTCATTCTTCAGAATATTACCCTACTGTCTATCATTTTTTGGAGCTCCAAATACAACCCTGCGACAGCAGCAGATTGCTGAACTGAACCATGCTGAAACTGCCTCCCAAAAGTTTGCGAATACTTGTGATCTCAGTTTTTGTTGGAGATACGTGCAATTCACAATTTATTGTCGGGGAGGATTACAGAATTGAACGGTTGCTAAATTGATGAAAAAGGTGGTATTTGAGCAGAGTTACAACACACAGAATTATAAAAGGTGAATCAGGATCGGACTCGCAATCTTTAGAAATTCTAGCCTGGACCTTTCTTTAGGAGGTTATTCGATGCCCTGATCACGAAAACCGCACTTATTTTTCATCCTAACGCCGTTTTCATGAGTTTAAGGTGGGAATAATGTAGGAGAGTGGAATAAACTTTGAACTGAAGGGTCCATTTTGGCAAATAATTTTGCAACAACCTAATAGTTACAGTGGACGTCAATGGCGGTGGCCCATCCCCGGACCCAACGCAACCGCGGCGCGCGCCCCGAGATCGGTGTCGTCTGTTGCCAGAATGCTATTTCTAGTTGGATTCTTCCCGATTTCGTCAAAAATCCTTAAAATCGGGTAGAAAAGCTGCTAGATATAGCATAACAGCAGCAGAAAACATCGTTTAGGACGCGCGCGGCGCGGTTGCGCGGCGTACTTCTCGAGGCCGCGGATGGGCCACCGCTATTGACGTCCACTGTACTAAAGAATTTGCCTTCTCAATCCGTTGCAAGAGAGGGAAATAGGAGGTAGTCGGACTGGAATGTGTCCGGGGAATTTGGAGCAATTGTTCAGCATCTTTTCTATCAGTTGGGAGCCCTATTGGAGGCGTTTCTTCCCAGCGCCGCCAAATGCTCGAAATTATCTTATCTGGAAGCGATTCCCCAGATCCGGCTGGAAGCTGGGGTCCCCCTGGGCTGAGCTACTGGCGGCGATGGGAATGCTTAAAAGCTGAACTCACGGAAATTTCTGTGTGTATGCCAGGAAGAACGATAGTCGGCAATAGTTGGCTGCAATGAACCCGTGTGTCAGTATCCCATGCAATTGTAGCCTCGCCCCTTGATAGATAGAGATTTACAGGCGCTAACACTTATTTATTTGTTTTATATATGCACTCACGGGTGCTCTAACATACATAACGAGAACTAAAGGGAGGGGTTAAGCACTAATTGAATGAATCATCAACAAACCAGTACCCGAATATTGTCGCAATCCAGAAAGGCGCATCCAGTGCCTCTCATTGGGGATACAAAGTGGACCCGAAGATTCACAAGGAACCATATCCGTAGAAGAGTGAGAGTGTCCACAGGGAGGGCTCTGTCGTCCTTACCAGCCAGCTAAGCACCCGCCTGTCGCATCTCATAATGGGTCTTTGGAGCTTCCCGAGACCGCTGCCACAACAGGTGTACTGACTGGTTCCCTGTTGGTCCAGGCAAGCCGGACAATATTATATATTATTTATTAAAATTATTATACTGGGTATCAAATCAGCAGTACTTGAAAGCAAAAAATGGAATGAAGAAGTAATGATGGTAATTAGCGGATGATATATTGCTACACAACATCACTAATCCCTGAAATCGCCAAAAGGTCAACGTCAATGAGCTTTTCCTTGAGCTTACGAGGGAAGGATACCAAATGTTTGTGGCAGTTCAGAATGAGATATGCCTCCTCATGTGAAGTTGACAATGCTGATCTCGAATATGTTCTCCATTAGTGCCCAATACCACTGCGAAGAAAGTTATAGCCTTGTCTGTGCAGTATATGCGCAGTTTCTGCATGAACCTACCATAATTCCAAATAGGAGGTGTTGCTATGAAAAATGGGTGCAGAATCTGTGATCAGCAGTCCAAATAACCATGCATGCGAAATCTCGGCGAAAAATACATCACTATGGGTACAGAATTGCGCCTTGATCATTTATTACTACTACCATTTGCAAGGGAACGATGCTTCATTGAAGGCCTAGCGTTACGGGGTGTACACTGCTTTGTGCATCTCGAAACGCTGATTTCAAAACTGTTTTGATCTTGGTCCATCCTCGTCTATATAGGGATATATAGGAGGATTTACGGCCATTTTTCCAAATGCATGTGATAAGTAGATACTCATAAGGTAAGGTAACTCTTACGTCAAAGTAAGGCATAGCGCAGTGGTAAGTGGCTTGATTCTTATGGATACCTCCGAGGTTCAATTCCCGTCGGCGCCCGAGCTTTTGCATTTTTCTCCCACTTACTGTATTCCTGTGAAAATCTATTCTATGCAGTTTTATAAGTATCTCTACTTATAGATAGATATTCTGAAAGCTTGGAAGCATTTTGAATGTTTCTCACTACCCCGACTTTGTTAATAGTGGACTCACGAGAGCCCAATTTTCCAAGGAATTCAATTCTTCTGAAATTCTCCATAATAGGGCTATTCGAAGTGCTGAACACGAATATGGTATACATTTTGCGAATTCGTTGCATTTTTATAGGTTTGCGGTAGAATTAACTGCAACTACTGTAGAAAACCGAATGAAATTGTTGAATTTCGTCATTAAAATGGTAGTGCCATGCAAATTGATGTTGATAATCGTGATCAGCGCCTTAAACTACCCCTTTGTGCAAAATTTGGATGGATTCTGAGAGATGTTTAAAGCACGCTATAGCCAATGATCGTTGCCTCGTGATTGCTAGTAGTAGTAAGTGATCAGGGTGTAATTACCTAACCATAATTTTTGCTTTTTTGCTGAAATTTTGCATATAGGTTTAATTAAGCTGCTAATCGCGAATTCTATATCCATTTTGCACAACAACGGCTATTTTGTGGGATTACAGGAGGTGGATGCAGAAACTGTACGTTGGGATGTACTGCATAGACAAGGCTACAACTTTCTTCTAGTATTGGGTATTGGGCAGTAATGGAGAGCATATTCGAGATCAGCATGGTCAACTTCACATTATGAGGCACATTCCATTTTGAAATGCCACAGACATTTGGTATCCTTCCCTTGTTAGTCGAAGAAAGAATTCGGTTGAGCGATGGGAATAGTTCGTTGAGGAACCGTAGAACTTGCGAAGAGAAGCTGTTCATCTGGAGATGCCGTTGAGCTCTACCAAGTCTAGCCAACACAAGGTTAAAGCGCTCCCTACGTGCACTAATTGGTCGAAAAATCCGAAAGTCAGAGGGTTTTAGTGGCACTTCACCACGCAGGATTTTGAATCCTATTAACCCATCAGCTTCAATCCTTGGTTCTCTCCACGTTTTGTCATTCCTCTCCTTTATCATATCATTAGAAGCAATTTTAAATGTTCGTAATAAATTTTACAGTAACTTTTGTTAAATAACCACCAGAACGCATATTGGATCTTGATGCAATCCAAACAACGTGCATCGGCCAGGAGTCGAACCCGGGCCGCCCGCGTGGCAGGCGAGCACCGAACCACCGATTTCGATACCAACAATTCCACGGTAACCAGGAATTGACCTCATATACGGCGGAACTAGTTCCACGAACTCTGACACTGCTTGGAAATTCGAAATCGGAGGTCACCACAGTAAATTTTAATCCGATATCCATTCTTACGAAACGATTCATAACGGAAGGAGCAACAACGGCATATTTACATGAGGAGACATTCTTTAGCTATGCCTGCAGCGAAAGACCCGGGAAACAGAACAAGCAATATAACAGTTCTAATTTCTGCGCAATCAAAGATACATGAAACTGTAAACCCGCCGAAGATTATGTAAATTGTTCATGCTCCAACAATGACGTGCGCAGCATAATGCAATTGTCAAATGTTGTACTGCTACCCATTTATAATGGGATTGTGAGAACAGAAAGGCTCGACAATAACCCAACGGTTCGGACGAAATCAACATAAGTGGAATTAGGAATTATACTCAATCCAGGAATGAAATTCATAGCAGAAAATGTAGAGGAATTCAAATGTGGAACCGCAACGTTGCTGCTGTAATTGCGTGAAAGGAGCAACTTTGGCGACCACTTGCTATTCTGACATCAAGAAAGCTACAGCACAGGTAACCTGCGGAACACAAGATTTCAATGAAGCGGAAGTAAATGAACACGGCAAGGCCATGTGTGGCACGAGCACAACAATATTTCCTGTGCAAGCAACACTTAGCTATATTAATGGGATCCAGCATATCCTCAAATATCTTAAAATCGGAAGTGCGGATGCCGGTTCCGAAACGTCACTCGATCTGGACTTTGAATTTCCAGATCTTTCACATTTCTTTGATACATGTAAGAGGTACGCGCTCTACAGCTACGTCATATGCGTAACACTGATATGCAGCATCGTCCTCAGCGGCAAGTGGATCGCAGCTCAACTTCAATCAGATAATGAAAAGAAAACATCGCGGCTTCCCTATTCAATGGCAGCCTTCCTGCCTATAAAAACGATCTTCATAGGTGTGAAACTCATCAGATGGATTTGGCATACCTCTTGGGAAATTTTCACACTTTCTGTCAATGCAATGCTACGTTTCCTCCATCTCATGCACTAGCCACCGTAAAAAGTCGCTAATCATGTCGTAATTGGGAGAAAAGCACCGATGTAAATGAAACATTACAGAACATGGCCAACCAGGATGAAAATCCCGCCCCAGACGTCGCCGAAGTCGGAAATCAAATAGTGGTGGCCAATGGCGAGGACGACCCGCCGTTCGCGGAACTGCACGCTAAACACTCCAGGATGGAGCAAGCAGTTGCTCTTATGACACGTCAAAGTAATGTAAGTACGAGACATTTCTTTGAAATGCACTAATAGTTGAAACGAAAAGTCAAGAACACTTCGAGAACAATTTTGAAAACCTCTTTTCGAAACCTTGCATTTAAGAATCGAAAAAGAGCTTCAATCTCACTCCACAATGACACAAAGAAAAAGATAAAGGTACATACGAGCTATAAATTTACCGTAACAGCAATCTAAAACTGTAATTTTACAGATGTTCATGAGTGAATTACGGGAGCGTTTGGGCCGCCTCGAGCAGAAACAGGCAACGATGCTCCTGCGCCTCAACGAACTGCTCCCAACCGAACAGATCTCTGCCGACCCGCAAGGCTGGCCACCACCGCCGGCACGTCCGCCAACCTCACAAGCCCGCGCCCAATACCAGTCGCCCGAGCCCTGCCCGTCACGAGGCGGTGGACACACGTCCGGAAGGACGAGTGTCTACCGCCTAGTGACACCTCATTCCGGACGTGTGTCTCCTGCCACGGCGCCCACTGAACGACGGAATGTCGCCAATACGACTGCTTGTCGGTACGGCGCAGTCGTTTGCACGAATTAAGCCGGTGCGGAAAGATCATATGCCGATGTCGTGCAGGTCGCGATCGGCCTGCTTTTACTGTAAGCACAGCGGTCGTGTAAATGAAAGTGCAACACATCATTCGGCATTTTGCCTCTCCTACTTTGAGATGTAACTGCAATCAGTTACGATAAATCTGTAATTTCCGTAATTTGAAAATGATGTCTTGTCTGATTATGTCTAATTTCTCTTCCTTTGATGTAACACGAAGCCAATAAACCTGATGTTACGACTAATTGTTCTTCATCAGAAAATTCCTTTTAGAAGTGTAAAAAACAAAAAAGCCCCTTTTTTATCACAGAGAGGCATAATTTCGAAACTTTCGAGTCTGCGAAAAAGTTGTTTGAAATAGATCAGGAACTACACAAAATAAAAAGTTACGAATCTGTTCAAGTTCAAGATATGAAGTGAAGGGAAAAATCTGCAATAAATGGCAAAGAAAAAACACCGTAAACTTGAAAAAAAAAGATCCTATCAAAATCCACGGGAAGGACAGTCTGTGTAGAGGACCAGCAAAGAGTTCTCAAAGACTTCTCCACAACAACTACATCGTCATATCGCCGAAATGATACTTACCACCATTTTTTTGTTGTGTTAGGATGTATTATCAATTTCGCGTGTAGTATGCTTTCTCCTTTTCTATCCCCACTCGTCCTTGCTGCCCGCTTCTTATCGAATTCCATCCCCACTTTTGCAAATCGAGAGTCTGTAAACTCCCATGAAAGAATTGACAACAAAATTACCAGAAACGTTCCTCAGTCAGAGCACAGCACTTTTTGGTCTTGTCTCTCCTTCACTTCGCCGTGGGGAGTATCATGAATCTTACGGTTCATGATAAAGTCCATCCAACCGGAAGCCAACGCATTGTCAATTTATTAGTCATCATGTTGACTTCTCCGCCCACTCCTGGCGGCATAAAGAGGGGAAGAGCCTCCTCAAGGGGGCTTCGTCTTCGGGCTTCTAGGCTCAGTTTTGACGGACACAGACGTCCGATTGGTCATGTAGAAAGGAACTGAACTGGAAGGGAAAAGAAATGAAATAATGTTGAAAGGAACTGGAAAATAATGAAATCAATCCTCTCCACGTTTTGTCATTTGTCTCCTTTATCATATGGTTAGAAGCAACTTTAAATGTTTGTAATAAACTTTGCCGTAACTTGTGTTAAATAATCATCAGAACGCGTATTGGATCTTGATGCAATCCAAACAGTCTTCTGCACCTGTCGGAACTGTGCCAGATATCCAGACAGTAGCGGCACCGAATCCTGCTCATCCGTTCACTGATACTGGATACAATTGGACAGCGGTCACTACAATGCAATGCATCCCGTTCGCGAGACAGAATGCACACTCCACAAAGCGTTTTTGCTCTCTCATGAGACTGGTGTGACCGACTGTCCTCTCCGGGGCTCCCTTCCCTTTGTTGATCAGACGCCTGAGCTCCACCATTCGGTCTTCTCTTTTTTTTTCTCCGATATGCACCTTCTCTGATGCCGACTGATCATCTGCCTCTTGTTGTCCTTCCGAGTCTAATGCACCTGTGTCGTTATTGCCTTCCTGGACAGCATCCCATTCTTTGTTCCCGTCCCAGCTTAGAAGGTCTTCCTCGCATTCTTCGCCAGTATTATCCTTGCTGGGTTGTTCTTCAGAGGCACCTTGATCGAGTACTTCTCTGGTGGGACCTTTGAGCACTCTTTTGATGGTCTTCATGCCTTCGATCACGCTCTCGATGACGTCATTCAGCCAGCTGAGTTGTTCCTGCAGCTCAATGCACCTTTCGCCAAGATCCTGCCGAAGTTCGCAGATCATCTCTTTGAGCTGCTGAAATGCACCATCCCTATTTTCGATCTCCATTTGGAGCTCGGCTTCCCTTATTTCAATGTCCATTTGTAGCTCAAGGTTGTCGACGTAGTTGAATTCCTTTCTGATGAAGTCACTGGTGCACGCTGGATCCAACGACACTCCTTCTTCTTCCTTTTGATAATATCTCCGCTGGGATTCCTCTGAGGTGTCTTGCTCGCGAACCAGAAGCTTATATAACTCGTAGGTCATGGTTGGTCCTTCGCCAGCGCTGCGCACCCCTTCCATAACATTGTAGTCCTCCAGCCTCAGTATTTCGATGCGAGACTTGTATAGCGATACCTCCATTCTGGCGAAATACTCCGGTTGGTTTCCACGGAGTTCAGCAAAGTTGGCTCCAATGTTGTTCGATGGCGTCACTTCGATAGCAATCCTCAGAAACTTCTCTATCCTCTTGAATCTCTTTTTTCGGGAGGAAATGTGGGCGCAAGACAAACACAAGAGCGTTTATAGCGTGTTTCTTGTATGAGCTTCAACTCCTCGTCTCGGCGTCGTTTGAGATTTTCTTGGCACTGCGCCTCTGGGTCCATTGCACTAAAATGAATACTGAATATTCCCAAAGATGCTGCGGTCACACGTTATGTGTCAGAGTAGTTTTCGGGCAGTTTCTCTCTCGTTCTGTTAGGAATGATTATGCATTTAACCAGTCTCCATGCACAGTCCGCAGATTTAGCGATGACACGGTTGAAAAGTCGGAGTAGTCGACCACATGCTGTTGTTAGATAGAAGTAGGTTAGTAGAAGTGCACCAGCCACAGCAGCTACGGTTACGATGACCATCTTATACCACTGCATATAGGTAGAGAATATATGGCTGATGTCTGGTCATTGGAAATCCGAGGTGCAGTTGTGTTGTTGGTGAGCGCGGTGCCAAATATCATCATGCACGTTGTGGACATATTTGAGGATTCCAGTTATCTCGCAGGAAGTTTGGCGAGATCCGCATTTAACCGAACAGCTCATTTGAATTTGAGCATTCAGCAGTAGAAAATGAAGGCGAGAGTCTTTTCCAGAAGGAGAGCAGCGAATAGTGAAGCTTTCTGTTCCACAGTCATCTTCTGCTGTTATCGCCTGTGTTGCCGATATGTAGCGCACTTCAGCGATTTCTCCTTTCCCACATGTGTAACATCCGAAAATGTGTGTATCATGCACAGTGTGGTCGTCGTTGGGAACGTCCGTTATGCTTTCGTCGATAAGATCTTTCATATTCAAAATGAGTTCTGCAGATACTCCTTGGTCCACTTGGGTCATCACGACATATCGTGGATGTGGAGGAAATCTCATAGGAGGTCTTGTCGCAGGAAGGACATTCGCGATGTCCTTAAATGGAAATGATAGGTCGCTCTTCTTACAATGACAGGAAACTTGGGATTCAGCAGTTGAGCATTCACACGTATCGTGCAGGTTGCATTGAAGATATTTTGCATGTCTCCACGATGCACATTGGAGGAGTGTTACACTTTCTTTCTTCCATGATGCGGTCGTGTTGCCAGTAGTTATGAAAGGTGTGTCTAGGCCAGGTGATGCTGGTACCGATAACACACTCAGCGTTAGACTGATATTTGTTAGTTGCACCGGCACGTTCGCATGAAGAGCAAGAACATAAGTGTGAAAAGTATGAGCGTTGTAAGCTAGTTTTCGCTTGGTTGGTTGGGTTGCCTTGCCACGCGAGTCTTTCCAACCTTCCGTGCCTCTCGGGGCAGACCACACCTCAAACTTGGGTAATTAAACCTTTATTATATGAATATTATACTTTTACATCTCAAATATACAGATAATCTAGGATAAGTAAACTAAAGTGAGGAGTAAAGGGAGAGAAACTGACACATCAAAGCTGCGAGCCCTATTTATACTGTGCTCATGGAGACGGAGTCGCAGCTGGGCCATCTGGTCCTTTGTGAGACATCGAAACGGCATGGTTTTTGCAGGAAAAACAGTTTCTTACAGAAATGCAGCTGTGCACTTTTAACTGAATAGCAAGTCAAAGTCAAGTTACAGATACATTGATTGATTACATACATAGAAAGTTATTATTAATATTGAGATACATAAGTAATAAATGAGATCACTAGAGAGTTGCGACTCTCTATACGTTGGATCTCCTGACTTGCATGCGGAGATTGACTTGTTCTTTCCAAAGAGCCCACATGAAAGTCTCATAGATTCTGTCATCTGCAGGTATTGCAAAAATCCTGCAAAAGAGGAACCCACACCTCAAATAGAAGCAGTCGCAGCCTGGACCTCCACACGATTCCATGCACCTGGTATTTCCAGGGTAAGTGTTACCTCTAAAGAGTTCTGCTAGTAGACTGTAGAGTTCATGTCTGCACACTTGTTTCCTTTACACGACCTCATGTGTGGGCACCTTTTGCTGTCTGTTACCTTTTGTGCAAAATTTCTGGTATAGGCGAGAGAAGATTTATTGCACAGCAGATGTAAACTGTCCCAGTACACGCGCACCTCCATAATGGTGGAATCGTGACGTTGTGGTCTGACGAACGCATTCCTTTTGAAGCACTGATCTTCATTGCTGATGCTATTTCTCCTTCGCATACCATTCTTCCGGAGTTGGTGGTGCAGCTCCGAATGTGTTGGGAAAAACAATCACTCTTTGGCATGCAGATGATTCAGAAACAATTGCAAACACTGCTAGGGCATCTTGTATCCTGGTCGTATTTCTTCTCCGAGGTCTACGTATCAGAAGTTTTACAGTATTGCAACACAAATGTGACTAACATTTTGTGTGAAACTATCGATCTGAACACAAATGTGACGAACATTTCGTGTGAAACTATCGATTTATTGACTTGATTGATTTTTCTGGTGTTCATCAAGGCTCTCCAACACGCTGGACATTAATATAAAAAACCTTTAGACGAATTTACCAATCGAATGTGTTTGCCAAACTTTCCCGCCCAAGGGTGAAGAAGGGTAAAAGGGTGAGCTAGGCTGATGACCGAAATGATGAGCATTTTGGAAGGATCCATTGGGAAAAATGATTGTCGTTTTCACTGTCAAATAGCCGAGTGAACTAAAACACCGGAGCGAAGCCGGGCAAGCCGTCTAGTAACAAATAACAAAGATTTTAAAACAAACAATATTTTTTCATTTCACTCATTTACCCATTCCGAACGTTTTCCGGAATTTGATTTGAAAAGCGAAAAAAATGGAAAATTAAACTAGAAGATATGAGTTCTTAACACTTCCACATAGATGGGAAATCAATGCAGCCATATGTTCCTATAAAAAAGGAGCTGTGAGGAAGCAGTTCTGCTCCCGCAATGTCTTATGGTTGTGAACGCTTGTTTTCCATCAATAAAATAATTATCAATGATTTTAGAAAGAATACCCCACTGTTATATCGAACTTTGATGTTGTTCCACCCGGGATGCCTCGTTCTCCTATCACCTCCCAATGCGCTGCGCGCGGCAACCTGTCATATGCTTTCCGAGGCCAGAAATGCGATATGGCAAGTTTTGTTCTTTTCGCGGTACTTTTCCATCACTCGACGGGCGATAAAGATGGCGTCGTTGTCGCTCTGGGACGAATCCAAATTGATCCGGTGCAATTTCCACCACATCTCTCAGTCGCAGATCCAGAAGGCATTCGTAGATTTTCATCGTATGTGCGATGAGTTTGATACCTCTATAGTTCACGCAGTCCATCACATCACCTTTCCTCTTGAAGACCGGCACTATGATGCTGTCTCTCCACGCTTCTTGAATTTCTGCTGACCTGGTAATGCTATTGAAAAACTTGGTCAGCCACCGCAGGCCTAGTTCGCCCAGTGACCTCGAAGCTTCCACTGGGATGCCGTCTGGACCTGAGGCTTTGTTAACTTTCATTTTCTTCAAGGCCTTTCTCACCTCATCAACTGTCCAAGGCTGTATCGGCCCAGCTACTGGTTCCGCGGGGATCTTTTCCATTCTTGGGAACTCCTTCTTCAGGAGCTGAATATAGCCTCTCCAACGCTTCTTGACTGCCACAGGGTCTCTCAATGCTTCGCTCTTAACAGCTCTGACCTCAGTCACATCTAGGAATGCGCGCTTTCGCTAGCCGGAACACGTGCTTTTCAGCCTATGGACACTCTAGTTTAGTAGGAAGTAGTCTATTGCAGCGTTTTAGCACAAGCTACTGCAGATTTCGCTTCCTTCTTTCTTGCGTTGTACTCAATCAGTGCCGAGAGCGTCTTGGTCTTCTGCCAGGCTTTGTAAGCGTCCTTTTTAGCTTTGACAATCTTCTGCAGGTCTTTACTCCAGAACCATGTTGCCTTATCTCCTCTCCTTCCACCTCTAGTTTCTCCTAGTACATTCCTTGCGCATCTCAAGATAGTACTTGTTGCACTGGTCCACACAGAGTCCATGGGACTGCAGGGATCTGGCAAACTGGCGGCAAGAATCTTTTCACGCAATGTCTTCTGTGCTCCACCTGCCAACTTCCATCACCCGATGCGTGGCTCTACTCTAGCCTTACTTTGGTTAGGCAAGGTCACGCATACATCCGCTAGCAATAGTCGATGCTTTCCTGCAATTTCTTCTCTCGGGATAGTCTTCACATTCTTGATCGTTTTCAGGGAGTGTCTCCTAACCACAATGTGGTCGATTTCACTTTGCTGACCCCCGCCGCAATATGTGACCTTCTGGGACTCCCTTTGTATGAAGAAAGTGCTAGCAGATGTAAAATCATGCGGTTCAGCTAGCTCAATGATCCTCTCATCATCCAGATTTCTCGTTCCACAGCCTCTTGCTCCGTGCGCTCTTTCGAATCCCCTTTTATCCTGCCCTACATGGCCATTGAAATCTCCTGCGAAGGTCACGTAGTCACTTTCAGGAGTACTTCTAATGACGTCGTCGAACTAATCGTAGAATGCCACCTTATCCGCCTCAGTGCCACCACACTGCGGAGCATATACGGACACCGCTGCCAAGGAGTCATCCTCGGTAGCGATTTGAAGGGAAATTCTCCTATGATTAACATGATTCACAGATGAGACATGTTCTTTCGGGGGTCCAGATATTGCTATTGCCACATGGTTCCTTCTTGTCTCAACTCCGCGATAGAACAGCTTGATGCTGTCTCCGGTCTCTCTGGCCTTGGACCCTTTCCATCTCCTCTCCTGTAGACATAGAACGTGAATCCTCCTCCGTATTGTGAAATCTGCGATCCCCTTGTCTTACCGGTCAGAGTTCCGATGTTCAAGGATCCAACCCGAACTAGCGTCTTTAGGTAAGGACGTTCGCCCCCTTCGCTTGTTAACCGCAGGAGGCGGGCGTAATATAGAGTGAACGCTAGGAGGTCACTTCCGGGTGACGTCCTAGCATTTACTCTATTCCACATTGAACCTATCATATTTATGTGACAGTGGTTTCCATCAGCCGGCCTGTCAACCTGGGCCTGACGTTGGAAATACGAAGAAGAGCTTGATTTGATCACCGCACCAACCTCATTCCACTGAGCGAGGACCTTGTTTATAGAGGCGGTCCCGACTCGCCTCTCTCGCTTGGCAGACCATCTCTGGCAAACATTTTATAGGTCGTGAGATGCCATCCCCGCGCCCACCTGCGAAACGTAGGCCAAAATAGGATCGCTCATGGTCCGCAGGAATTTCTCCCTACCACCATCCGCCACATGGTGGACGCGCTCGGTAGCTAGAGCATCTTAAAAGCCCCGAGATCAGACGCCTTGTAGTCGTCCCTTATTATTATAGCATTGTCTGAAGCTCCCATGAAGCCGGCCACTCCCCGCAGCAAGTTGGGTATTAGATGTCCCGCAACCGTAATCTTTTGCAGGTGTTCCCAAATTTCCATATATGTAGCTTTTGTGAGAAAAAAGTGTCAAATAAGAGAAATGGATCTAAATGTAAAAAGTCTTCAGTAATGAAATTTCAGCTCTTCCTGAATAATGAAGTTTTTTGACAAAAGTTAACAAGAAAGTAATATCTAAAATTTTCATTTTAACCTGGAATGTTTAATGGGAAGGAAAGGATAGTGCAAGAAGACCAACAACATGTCAGCGTTTATGAAGAACATGAAGATAGGGGCAACTTGCAACTTCAACGACTGTAGGATTGCAACTGCAACTGTATACTACCTTGTTGTTGTGCAACGCCAAAGATCTGCCTTGTATACGCCTTCTTCCCAACAGCATATGGAGAGGATTGAGAGCGGATCAAACTAACCTGTGGTTCTATCCGGTCTAAGGTCAAGTCAGCACTTTCTGCAAGGAACTAACTAGGCACGACACATGAGAACCATTCTGATAAGAAAGAGGACCTACTCAACACCCACCGTTCCGAGGATGCTCACACTAACAGTGTACCTAATCAGTGGTCACTGTTATCGGAGATATTTATTTATCACTTCATCACGGCATGATATTTATTTATCTCCCCTCTTTTTTTTGGCACGTCGACCTCGCCATCTCAGAATATCAACGCCTTAACGTGTCGCAAAATTGTAAGAGGTCTTCAAAAGCTACGAGATATGCTTCGAAACAGGGCTAGGCGAGATAACCTCCCCTCTCCCCATCCCTCAGTCATCTGCGCCGGTAAACAATATGTTACTACCTGCAGTAGCGTCTCCTCGATATCCTCACAAGGAAGCAGAGAAATTCCTCGTCGTTGATATCAAGTTCCGTGTGCTTTACCCCGGAATCTTAGAGGTTGTGAATAAGTTCAAATAGGTCTTCCAATCTTTCACGAGATCAGTGGCAGAATTTAAGGACGAACGCAAATTAGTAGCCAACAACTCTGTCCGTCTCTTCGTAAGTGACAAAGGACGAGGATTCGTAGTCCTGCCACAATCGCGGGATTGAAAGGCAACAAAATTAATTCTCTCGGATATCACCACTTGCAACGGAGAAAGATTCCCTTACCCAGTGTTGGGAATTGAATGAAGATTGGATTAGTACAAGAAGATCTGCCAAGCTAGTTTATTTCTATTGTATTGTTTTCTCCACCAATGATTGAAAACTCATGCTGAGTCATCATAAATCATCACAAACTCTACATGAATACCCTAGATGTGTGTAGTTGTAAAACCAGATTCTGACTACGCGGACTCTTTACAGAAATGAGTGTAGTACTATCTTGATGCTTCAGAATTTTTGGGTTTGGGTGAGTTCGTATAATCGCTAGTAGTTCTATTACAGAGCTCCTCTCTTTAGGACTACGTTCACCTCAAATTAGGTCTGAAATACTAGTTTTTATCACTATTAATTGTTGTCTATTCTAAGTAACACAGCAAATATCACAATGACCTATGATAGCGCGTTTTTTCTATGCATGTGAGAGTACGAACTGGAACTGATTCCGTGGCTGCAGAATCGATCAGGGACTTTCGGACGGATGCTAGGAGTGCGACATGTAAGAGGATGCGACCGGATACAACCGCTGCAATGTGCCAAGGGAGCTCTCAGGCCGAGCACGGAGCACCCAAGCGGATCTGCAGCGCAGCCTAGGCGATGCTGTGCAATGGTTATCCTGCTCTGTATATTGTGCTGTGTGAAAGTCTTGCTAGCACTGTCTCATCCGATACGGGCTCCACCGCTGAACCCTGAAATCACCCCCTAATTCTCTCGCTTTGATCATTGGACACTGTATCCACTATTCCGCCAATGAGGATATGAATCACTCATCTGCAAGGATTTCAAAAGTGTGGGTCCCGCGAGGATCTACATGACCTCATCTCGCTCCATGAATCGGTTTTTCTAGACTCTTACCAGTTTCATATACGTACATAAGAGGATTGTTCTATTTAGAGATCCTTTATACATTAAGCCGGATTGCAAATATTTGGTGGTTTTTACCGGACATTTGAATGACTCGAATATTCGAGAGATTGGATTATTCGAATTATGCTGTTATTCGAGTATACGGCGATGTTGTTTCAAAATGTTCGTTCGTTCAAATATTCAGATACCCGGGTGTTTCAAAATATTCGGTTATCTGAATATTGGAATATTCAGAGAATTCGAATGTAACACTCTTGTGTAACAACGGTAGCCGAGAAATGCTAATATCCACTTGATTCCCACTCAAGTTCGTCTTCGAACAGTATTCAAGTATACAAGCGCGCTTCACCCAAGACTTTCATGAAACTAGTAGAATTCAACGTGTTTTAGCCTTCCCTCAGTGTCTTTGAGTTTAGTGATGTATTTGAAAAATCTTTAATCTCAATTTTTACATTAGTGATGTAATCACCGATAGGCAGAAATTAGTGCGTGTCTTTTGATACGAGTCCTTCTGCCGCTGACTGCCGCCTTTGTTTTGGTGTGGAGAGAGAGACTTTCTGTAGAGCTGTAGTTGTGCTTACTGGTTCACTGCTTTCCTCACCAGAAGAGTTCTGAAAAAGTGTTCATCAGAAGGAATCTTGTCAGTAATTCGAAGGGACCAGCATTAAGTTGAGAGAAAAACCTTGGGTTAACGATATTCTGGGAAAGCCCATGTTACGCTTAGCTCAATTTACGGTATGAGTTCTATTGAACACAGAATCAGATTGATGAAATCGTGCAGAAATATGACTCAGCAGAGTAATTCAGTGCTTATGTGGGGACGTCTTTTATCGTTCTCAAAAAAAGCAGAGCTGCATCGATGGCGGCAAAACGAAAGTTCGTCGACAATGACAGTGCTCAAATTCATTATATGTAGCGCTTTGGGGACTAGAGAACCCAAATACTGGAATTTACGTGAATACCCAATTTTTTAATTAAAAATGGGAAGGAAGGAGGTCTGTCCTGCTTAATAGCTTAATTCATAAAGTCTTAAAGTCTTTGCCCTTGCCACGTCCTTAGCAGGCTATTATATACCTGGCATGCCCAAGTAGCTGCTTATCTTCCGCCTATGTCTCAAAATGCCTCTCACTTTCGAGTAAGACTAAGAGAAAGGGATCGCTCTGAGAAAGTAGCCTGCAAGAGTTTTGGAAAAAAGAGAAAAAATTATGAGCATACCACGGATAAAAAAAATAAAATACATGCTCTTCATGAAGAATGTGGTCAATTTGCGGAATTGTTTTCCTTCAACGTAAGTATTCAGTTTGACACTCGGTATTTATTATTCTACAGTATTTCTGCTGTGTTGAGAGATACTTCAAATCCAGAATGAAATTTACTAGGGGAATCCATGCGTATAGGATGCATATCAATTTAGCGGAAGAGAAGTTAGATTGCATGTGGTAACAAATCCCCAGTTATACACGTTAAGAGCCCAATAATTACGGAGCGATTTGCTTCATTGAGTTTTGAAGCATGGTGTTTTCACGCTAGAGAAGTTCGAGTTCTGCCATGTTCCTGGCTGGTCATATGGAAGCAGGAGGCCATAAGCGTTACATGATGGGCATTATCTTTGGGCAGGAATGGCATGAGAACTGTTGAATTACTAGAGTTTGCACATGTATTGATTGTCTTTGTACCGTACGTAGTCCACCTCGTAGTTGTTCTCGCTAGTATTTCGAAGTAGTCTGCCTTATACCCGCGCGCCCGCGCCGAGGCCCCGCCCACATGCTATATAAGGGCGCCGCGGCCGCAGTAGTGACTTAGTCAGTCAGTTATCCACTGGAGGAGCAAGTCTGTCGGTCGATGGTTGTACCTTAGTGGCTACTCGAGTCGTTCCAATAAAGGATTACGAAACACCCCTAGACAATCCACAGCACAGGCCGCTTCCGTTACATGCGTTACAGGAACAGTTTCAGACCAGGCTGAGTTGAAATGGTGAAGAACACAAGCAAGAGAGTTGATAATACTGCTCGTAGCAGAACCCTATTTCTCCATCCATGATGAAATCGGATACAATACATAATATTCAGTTTCCAGAATCCTTCACGATTCTCTTTATAAATAGAGACTTACCACCTCATGGAGATGCTTCGTAGCATAGTGCAGCACTGTCTGACGTTTCGGAAACATGGGGAAGACTTCACGATTTTCATCGAATCCGGCACGCATCTGAAAAGAGAAGAAATTACTACAAACAAACTTAAAAACAGACAAGATTATAATAATTTTTCTTCAAAACCTATGATACCTGGTCGACTAAGCAGGCTGTGAAAATCACCCAGGCCTGTCCCGCACCTGGGAGATCTCGCACAGCCTCCTGTCCTAGGACGACGTCAATAATAGTTTCTCCGAGCTTCTCCCAGTATTGCCCAGTGAGACCATACGGACGGAGCGGACCGTGCGCACGACCTAAGAACTCGAACAGCTTAATTTTTTTTCATTTTGACAGTTCGGATAAATATTGCCAAGGAATCATGGTTGTCTCTATTACCTATTATTTTCGGATCCAGTGGAAAACCTGTGTCGGTACGTTTAGAAGGATCAGTGTCCATATTTTTGAGAACGACGTCGAACATCTTAACGGTCACCTAGAAAATGGAAGCATACTCAGATACGATGAGGAGAAAGAAATGACGTTGGCAGTCTTTCTGGCAGAGAGCTGTTTCTCATTTTCCACAAAATCGAAGCCTTAGTAGTCTGGACAACCTGATGCTTCCCTTCAGTCCATCATGCTGAACTTCCGAATTGGCATGATCAACTCTCGGACTCTCCGCGCGAAGAACAGAATAGAAGAGCTGGAAGACGCCATCACAGAGGCACCTTTCGACAGCACACTCACAACGCAGAGAACTGGTTCAGCGGCTCTTCGCTTGCAAAAATCCAGCCATTTCATTTTCCGCAGTGAACTGACAGGATTTGTAGTGAACAATGAATGAACGGACTGTTGTTCCTTCTACACCATCTCGAGAAGAATTTCTTTCGTTGACATTGCAGCGGCATCCGAATCTGTTCGTGTAGTTCAAGTGTACGCACCAACTACTGTTCACGCCGATGAAGAGCATGAAGAATTCCTTGAACATATCACGCAAGTTCTCAATACTGGCAGTCATGATGTTTATGGGAAACTTGCCAAAAATTGTTGTGGGCGACTTCAGAGCCAAAGTTGAAAGCGGAACCGTAGACGAGGAATCACCATACTACCTTGGAACTACTCCGAAACTCGCCTTCATCTCATGATTAGAAGCTTCCAGAACAGGCCAAACATGAAAAAAAAACAATGAAAACAAGGAATGTTATCGATTCTGTGTTATCAGCAGATCCTAGAATCTTCCTTGATGTCCACATTATTGGTAGGTCGAACTTTGTTAGTTATCACCGATTAGTTATGTTTGGGGAGCAAACGACTGTTCCTCAGAAAGCCGCAACAAAGAACGAGTTTGGACAGAGAAACCTTCTCATCTGCCTAAGAACAACTTGCGGTTACCACTGAGCTGAGCATTTACTAACAGCTGAAGAAGGCAATGATACTGGCGGCCTCCATTGTATCAACGAAGCAAACAAAGAAAAGCACATTTCTGAAGCAACGAAAAAGCTGTGCAAAGATCGACACCTCCTCCAGCAGCAGCTTTTACCTACAGGCACAGAACAACTCTCTTGATCAGCAAAGCTCTACATGTTTCATTGGAAAGAGACATCAAAAGGAAGCATCTCGTACGACTACACCAGACCGTTTGTGAATGAAACAGTGTTCGGAATACCCTCCCGCAAAATAAGGTGAACACAAGACCGTTGACGCAACTGAAAAGAAACGACGGATCAACTGCAAGAACCTCTGCCACTCTCACGACTGTAATTCAAAACTTCTGCAATAACGTTTTTCCTCAACTAGGCAATCTTTACCTTGGATGTTACGATGTTTCGGAGAAGAGCTGCCATCAATTCTAGCACAAGAAGTCAGGAACGCGCTCGAGAAGATGAAAATTGGTAGAACTGCAGGACCTGACCACATCACCTTCGAGATGTTATTCAGTGGGTGTTTCATGTTTTCGAAAAACCATTAACAACATTGTTAATGAGTGCCTTACAAAAGAACATCTCTCAACGTCCGTTGGGGATTCAGTGGTATCGTTGCTGTTCAAAAACGGCGACCCCATGGATATCCAAATATTCCGTCCGATTGCATTACTCTCCACGGTGTACAAATTGTTCAGCTCTATCCTCGGGCAGCGAATATTAAGTTGCTCAGATGCCAATCAGCCAGTCGATATAGAGAAAGAGCCGCGAATACAAGTTCCCATGGTATATAGCTTTTGTTGACTACTCCAAAGCGTTTGATTCTGTGGAGGACAAAGTAATTTGTATCTCATTATTGTGTTAAGGAAAACACCCAAAGATAGTCCGTCTTCTCTCCAACATCTAAACTGGAGCTGACGTAGTAGTACATATGTGGCAATCCTGCATCTGTTCAAGTTCAGAGAGAAGTTAGACGGAAAGACCCTATATCTACCGTTTTCTTTGCTGTCGTTCTCGGAAACATCTTTCGCGATGTGGAATGGAGTAAGGAAGGAATAAACATGTAGGAATACTTTCTGAACTATCTCCGCTATGCAGACTCTCATTGCACCACCTACTGGAGCTGGGCGGCTCTAATTTTTATATGTTTTGGAGGTACGCATGTGGTATTGGTGCTAATAGATGCGACTTCATTTAGTGCATGAAGATTTGGGACAAATTTTTCATTCGGTGGGGTCGGAATTTGGGGTTCGACCGTGTTCACAACCACCATCAAGGAAACATTTACAAAGGAGGTCTCGACATGAATTGGATTGATTACGTTAGTTCCGAAATATTTTCACTCAAAAATACACGTTAATATCGGAATCGTTGATATCTGCCAGCCTTGCATATGGTTTTTACGCTGGACATCGGAAAGGTGGAGTGTACAACTTTAATGTTATGGACGCACGAAAATTCTGTTTAATTTCAATACAGCGGAGCAAATGAAACGTTTGCAGAACATCTGATTTCAAATGCAATTGGAAGAATCCAGTGCGGAGCGAGATGACTTACAGGCTGTTGCTGTCTACTGCTACCAGTCAATTTTGAGTCGTAGTAAGTCATCGAAATCGTCACGATTTAGGTCGCTACTAAAAAGCTGCATCGAAGAGGATGTGCACCTTCTGAGCCAACGTGATTTCCTAATTAAGCTCACTTCTCGAAGCAAAACAAAAATTCAAACCCCATTTTCGGCAATGTGCACTCCTGGCTTCATCAAAATAGTTGGGTCATCTCCACTTTCCAAGAAGGGTGGAAATCGCAGTGAAGATGAACATCTTAAGATAGAGCAGGAGTATCATAAGCAGGAAACCTGACCCTACTACAGATGTGAAATAATGAGTTAGAATGGCAGAAATTGCTGTAGAGCGTTACCGACAAACCGACCATATGCAAGACTGGCAGATATCAGTGAGTCCGATGTTCACATGTATTTTTGAGTGAAAACGTTTCGGAATTAATGTAGTAAATCCAATTCAGGTCGAGACCGCTTTTCTAACCATTTCCTTTTAAGTGGTTGTCATCATGATCGAACCTCAAATTTCGACCTCATCGAATGAAAAATTTCTCCCAAATTCTCATGCACAAAATGAAGTCGCATCTATTAGCATCAGTACCACATGCGTACCTGCAAAACATATAGAAATGAGAGCTGCCCAGCTCTGCTCTGGAAGAAGTCACGGACGAAAGACCATGCGTAGAACCGTCACTCTTATATGGCTGCGAAACTTGGGTAACGAGGAAAACAGAAATGGAAATGTTAAGAACGGCCCAATCAAAATTAATAAAAAAGATGCTGAGCGTAATACTTTTGGATCGTCGAACAAATGCCTGGCTGCAGAATACAGCTAAACTTCCGGATGTTGTCTACAGAGCAATCAAGCGGAAATGGATGTGGGCAAGCGAATAGCTAGCACAGAAGACGAGAGATGGACAAGAAGATTTACTGAGTGGCGACCATGGGTCTGCAAAAGATCATCTGATCGACCAAAAATGAGATGGAGAGATGCTTACGTAAGGTACCCTGGCGAAGCATGGATGCGAACAGCAGTTAACGATTCAACAAAATGGAAGAAAGGCATGCAACGACATCCGCCTTGTTTTTACGTGGGTTAATGGGAATGGCTCCATTCTCCATCTCCAACGACGTTTACTATTGAGTTCAATTAGAACTTACACTTGTCAGATCGATGTACGGAAGAGTATGCATAGGAAGTAAATACTACCTTTGCATGAATGTCAGATGAAAGTGCTTGATAAAGCCGTAGGAAATATGGCTTATCAACAACTTTGAGTATTTCATTCCTCCCATATTAGGGAAGCGAAAAAAGCAACAAGAAGATACTCACCTTAGCGTGGTCCCTTAATGAGGCAGTTTCATTTCGCGCCATAGCACACAAGAACATTCTGGTCGTGAACATGTCCCTTACACACGGCAGTGCTCGCACTAACCGATCAAACACCTTAATATACATATACAGGGTACTCCAAATGGCCGCAGACAGGGGCGGGGCCTCGGCGCCGCTCGCTTGGGCAGACCATACACGTGGCGCTCCGATTGCCTCTTTCCTCCGCGTCCCACGAAAGCAACCGGGGC
>KN726683.1:8300-21876 GCA_000816745.1 Ancylostoma duodenale
TGAACCCTCTCATTTGGAGCATACTCTTGCCGCATCTCTCGTTCACGTCCCGCCACGATTTTGTATCCACGGAATCCGTCTGCATTTTCGAGAAGGGCTATGCATTATTTCGATGATTTCTCTGGAACCGTTGGGGAAGCGGAAATTACTGTGGTCTCAGACAAAATAGCGTTGTTGGTCGTGTATGAGACTGATCCATCATACCGACTTTCTTCATCCTTTAAAACGATTCTGTTTGGCGAACAATAGCGATAGACTTTCTTTCTGCCTACCGCCACCTTTCGTTGAGTTCTTTTATTGTTATCGATCCAGTCAAGGTGGCTGCCGTTCCACACAGCGCCTCGCGATAAATACGGAATTTCAATGTGTGTTTGTCTTGTCACCTTGGAAACAGACAGAAGTCTACTACCCATTGGAGTGGTAAGATAGTCTGTAACGGTAGCCTGTCTATGTATATATCTGGGTTGCTTCTATCAATTTTAGTTATATTCTCTGCTTCCATTCAGAAGGACGAGACCATCATGCTGTCCGAACACGTGCGTTGTTCGTACGCCCACAACATGGTGGTTTTTCGGTGCTGCCATGATTCAGAGCAGTGAATAAGGTTTTGGCTGTATTGTGGGCGTATGTAGAAGGCATGTCTTAAAGCAACACGATGGACCCGTCTTTCTGAATGGATGGTAGGTACAGCAAGCGTCGACGGAGGTGACCACTTTGCAGACTTTGGTGCGACCGCGATATCCGCGCGCTGCGGTTGCCATCTTGCGCTTCCATATCTGCTAATCGTAACAATATTTATTACATTTTCGTCACGAAACCATCGAATATGGCAAAAAAAAAAGCCAAACATGGCTGCAAATAGCATTGCGGCAGGATGCCTCTTTTCAAAGCCATGACTATGTGAACGAATTTATCTCCTGCCCAGTAATCTTCTCAAGAACCTTCGATGAGAACTAAAACAACATTGTGGATCCGTTGACAGTGTTTAAATTGGTGTTTTCTCGAGGAACGGATGCAGATGTCGTGCATACATGTGGACTATCGATTCGGCGCCAGTGTTTCCTCCCATTTCAGCTGTCGCGTGAAACCAGTCGGTGACTTTGTCCAGTAGTCGATTGGTTGTGCCTTTCGAAGTCGGCCGATTAGTCACCGACGCTTTTCAGTCGATGTTGTTGGTAGGAGATATTTTCTGTTTGGTCGCTCTTCTCAGCAATGCACTGAACATCACGTGCTGGTTGAGGGGGTTTCCCTCGAATTGATCGCCGCGCCGGGTCTCTGGCAACAAGCGTTCGTTGTTCCTTCCTCATCCCATTCTGGAATCTTCGAGCTGTTTGTCCTATATTTTGAAAATATATTGAGTTCCACTCATTGATGAGTAACAGTGGCAATGTTCCCCAGTAGTTTCATCGCATAAATTTGCTGTAACAAAACTAACAGTGAACTTTGGAGATTATAGCCAGTTTCGAAAACGTGGATCGCTGAGTATTTGTGCACGCTGCTTGCCATTCTCGCGTGCCTTTCTTTTTCGCTCTCTGTTTCCCTCTAATTTCTCCCTGACTATCTCACCTGGCGAAACAAACTTTATCAGGAACAGTTTTTTTTTCAAAGCACAGATTTCGCATCTGTTCGAAGAGCCTTTGCTTTCTGAAGACTCTCCGAACAGATACGAAATCCGTACTTCGGAGACTTTTTTTTTTGGGAGTGTATAATTAATCACCTTGTTCAATACATATGGTTTTCTCTTCGTCTACAAGCTCATTTTCCCGAGGTTGCAGAAAGCGAAACAATATAGTTTGCCCTTATTGGAAAATGAACAGTCAGTAAAACACAAAAGATATCTTCGCAAAAAAATAACTCAAATAATTTCTCCTCAACTGTCATTGTCAAAAAGCTAGAGAATTTCGCAACTCAAACATCTCCCACACGATAAAACCCTGAGTGTGGTAAACAGAATTTTTGTTTTCTGTAGATAAAGATGCCGCTCCTAACTGCAAACGATTTCACTATAATGTTTGTTTTTGGCCGAGTCATTTATTTTTAAGATTAGAAGCCTCAATTAAATATTCTCTAATAAGTAATAATTCCGCTGCAGAGTCCTTCTGAACAATTGTTTTTGTTTCGGCATTTGGCGTGAATAAACGAAGGGGTTAAGAATATTATTTCATGAATAAAATGAAAATTTCTTAAACAGCTTTTGAGCGAACTAGTTGCCTTGATGAGTACCATTTGGAAGATAATAGGGAGAGATCGCGAGAAATAGTGCCGTATTCAGGGAGGCAGGCTAGAAATGCAGATCTTAGGCACAAATACTCAACTACCACGGAAACGGACTATACCACCCTGGGAGAAATATAAAAAGTGCTTTAAAGGCTACCGCCTCAGTTATTTTGATGTTCGAATGAGTTTCTTATCTCAACTGTTAGGCAAATTAATAAATTAGCTAATTCATTTGGTTTGTATTCTGTCTTTATTGTAGGTATAGTAATGCTTGTTAGTTTGTGCAAATATTTGTTAGTATTGTTTGTATTTATAGGTGCAAATATCATCCTTTTTCCTGTTCCCTTGTGATTTTTCTTATTGTTAGATTGGACAGGTATAGATAGCACTAGATTGCCAGCGCATGTTTAGTCGAGGGATGTCGCTTGGCGTTCACCATAAGAGTGCATTCTGTCGATGAAAGTGTTTACAGAGTATAATCGATGAGAATGGCTTTCCGGCGGCGCTTATCGTTCAGTTATGTTCGCTTTGTTTCTTATGCATTCGTCAAGAGCTTTTCATACTTTGTTCTGATGAAACAGGCCCTTGTTGAAGGAGTGGCGGAGTGGTTTGAGCGAGAATCATAGCCAGCTTCGATCGAAACCAACATCGCCAGTCATACATAATCGCCCGCTTTAGCTAAGAATAAGTTAAGCAATTCACCACTGATTATGGTTTTGCCACTCCACATGGACTTTCTTGCTTTTTCGTAAGCACCTCGGCAAAAGATCTGCATTTTTTTCATAATGGGGGCGAGAAGCGTAGGTTGAAATATCGTGGTGGAATTGAATTCCTTGAAATACTCTCTGATTGCCATATTTCCGCCGTATTGCATCATTACCGCAATTTTTTGCTTCGGGATTTATGAGTCATCCTCAATTAGAGTATTGCTTCATTTTTTACACCATATCGAACATCCTGCTCACGTCTTATGGTTTTTTAAATCACATTGGCTTTGCCACCAAACAACAACACGAATCATTTCAGCCATGTCAGGGCCGTACGGACAGCCTGGTTACAATCCACAGTATCAGAATCCTTATCCAGCTGGAGGGCCGCCACCACCTGGATGGAATGCACAGGGAGGACAACAGCAAGGTATTTTTGATTTCCGGATGTTCGCAAGAAATTTTTATTATCGGAAATTTCCCTACTTCTCTCTTATTCACTCTGTCACAGTGATTGATTAAAGTCAAGGGAAGTGGATCTTGTTATTCACGTTCATCTTCTTTCTGTTCCAAAGCTCACAATTAAATTACGAGTTGATGCAGTGCCTTGTGGTCACAAGTGTAATTAGACGGTGTACACTTTTGTGCTTGGGTTTTTATAACCTTCTGGGCGTGGATGCATCATTGAGATTACCCAGGATAAACGTGGGCTTTAGCCGTCTGGACAACATGCGGCTGTCCAACGCGCGCGGTCGCGCGCCGCTCTGTTATACGAGGGCGCGCTAGGGGCGCCCTAGAGCGTGCTTTGCCTTGCTATGGTCGTGGAGATCATGGGTTTTGAAGTGAAAGCTTCTATTTTCCTGGTATTATGAAGTGTGAGGGCACCAGTTTCAGCAAAATAAGAGTTATCTAAGCCTAAAAAGGAGATGACGACACTCGGAAGGGCAGAAGTGTGCAATCAGACTAATGAAGTGTGGCAAATGAATCACGAGACATCAGTATACTGCTTTATTTGCGAAAGAAACGAGCCGGCATCAAGAACCCGATATTCAATGGTTTACGTGTTCAAGCACCAACATCTGTAACGCAAAGGCAGATATGTATGTATAGTCTGAGGGGATGCCTGAATAAAAGTTACGGAACTCCTGCCTTTGTTGTTAGACACTCCGCACAGATTCCGCTATGAGAATCTTAGTTGCTTCTTAACACAATAGGATTGTACAACAATGGGTTATGGAAGTAAATCACCACATAGGCTAACAACTTTTTCTCCTTCGATCTAGCAAAAATATGAAACCTGTCTAAGGATAGCCAAAAAAAGTGAGTAGAGAACTCGCTACATTGACCCTAAGTGAACATTCTGACTGACTTGTGGAGATTTAACTAGTCCATCCCTCTGCTGTTTGAGATCAACAGAATGGATGGATCAATGTAATCGTGCGCAGCTGCAAAAGAGTACAGATATACCTTAACATCACAAATTGGACTAAAAAAAAACAACTGAGCTGAAATGTGGCAAGCGTAACTAAGCGGTGACTGAACTCAACTATGAATTTCAGCCACGATGAGCACACATAGGGAAGTCTACGCTTCCACTGATACGATTTGGAGACCACATCAATAATGGAAACAGTGAAAGAAAATGTTACCGGGCACAAGTCTGAGTGAGAAATGAATCTTGTGGCTCCACAGAATGTGAATCTAGGTGAATCCACACATACCCTGCAAGAGGAGTGTTCATCTACATTCTTTCACTTTCAAAACCTGTGATCGGCACGACCATAGCAAGGTAAAGCACGCTCTAGGGCGCCCTTTGCGCGCCCTTGTATAACATAGCGGCGCGCGACCGTGCGCGTTGGACAGCCGCATGTTGTCCAGACGGCTAAAGCCATAAACGTGTGGACGTCCGCGCTAATGATGGATGAATTTTAGAGGTGCTAATACCTTTACTTTGGGTAATCTCAGTGATGTATGCGGTCCCTGCTATTTTATGCCGATGCGGACAACTGGATGCAGTAAATGTGGAGGAGATATTTTGGAAAATCGCCGTACTTGAAATCTTTTTTATATGCTCACCCCCCCCCCCCCCCTTACTAGACTCGTCTAAACGTACTGGTTTCATCTTGCTTGGATAACAAAACTAATGAAAAGCCCTGCAACGTTGCATCGAATTTATGATCCCTTAATTTGTTTTCGACTTTTGTGTTAATGTCTGATTTGTTGTGAGACGATTTGTACGCTGATTTCTTGTGCGATTTGGAGGCTTTTGTACATTTTCTGCTCAATTTCCGTGATTGCGCTCTGCGTGTTTCTATGGCGACTAATTTCTTCTAGATAACTATTGTGGCAGCTCTCGAAGAATTCGTTCCTCACATCCCAGAGTCACAAAAATGACTATGAAAAGGTTCAAAACTCGTTTTTTGAAAAAAAAAAAATACATGTAGGGGTAGAGCTAACGAAGGAAAGGAGGAAGCCATCACACATGGAGAGCTTGAGGACTGCTAGGTTGTATCATGGTAGCTAGGCTGAATTTATCTATTTATGTGCGCATAGGTACAGTCTATTAGCTCACAGAGGGCGCCAGATCCGACTTTGGCCGCAATTACGACCTCATGCTTTTTCGGCTAACTGATCTATTTTTTGCACTTTTTTGGATATGCATATGGTGTGATCCCGTCCATTCTAATGTTTCCCTACTGCCATTCACTGAAATGTCCTCCCGGACGCGTTCTACGGGCATAGTCGTAATTGCGGACAAACTCGGATTAGGCGCCCCCTATGCGCTAATAGACCATACGCTGTACAACTATTGCTTATCATCACAAAGAAGCAAAAGAGAAGCTTTCAAGCTCCTGTAAAAAATCAGAAACTAGCAATTGAGGAATTGACGCTTTCTAGTCAATTCCTGGCCAACTTTTAGGCTCTGAAATGTCCTACTTTAGAGAGGGAACTGTCTTCAGTGGAAGGCTTAAAGAAGCCTAAATAAGGTAGTCAAGGGTTTCTTTCGTCCCAACTACCCGTTCTTTCCGTCATTCGCTCCTCGTACCCCATCACTTCTGAAGGCAGCACTTACGGAAACTTCCATTTTTGATGGGAGAAATTCACCGTGTAATCATTTGCCAGGGAACCATAACAATAAGCAGAACTCAAAGACTTGGCATCAATATGCGGAGATATTGTCCCGTACGCTGATGTCAATGTGGATGTATTTTTGTCCTTCTGCGCCAGCTTACGCGGACTCGCTCACATGCACAAGCACATGAGACCTCTGCGTTGCTGGACTCACGAGTGCTGAGCGAGCTGCGGTAAGGCGCCTGGAAAACAGCACTTGTTTTAGTGAATTTTTCACACGTTTCGCGCTATTTCGTCTTCCGATGTGAGTTCTGTTCCTTGGAACCCTGGAATTGACGAGATCTCGAACACGCAGATTTCCGCGAGTGCTGCCTTTAATATTGGAATGAACTTTTTACAGCGAATTGGTGGTGTTTATCTGTGAGGGTTTTCACAGGAGAAATGCTAATTTCGATTAAAGTAAGTAGATAGTTTTTGGTATACTTTCCTGACGACATGCTGTCGAAGCATCAAAAACAAAGCCATTGCTTTTGCGTCAATCACGGCTTCACATCTAATCCGGTGTTTTCGAGAAACAGGAACAGTTTCGTAATATATGCCCAGGAGGAGGTTGATTTACCAGAATGTTATCCACTTGAGCGACGACTCGTTCTCACATAATTCCATCTATAGTTTCACGAACTAAGCTAGGCAGAGACCCTTTTTCACATCCCTGATGTGTTTAGACGGACGGAAACCGTCACATGTGATCACACTGCTTAACTTAGTTTTTTTTTTCGTTTCACTGACGCATATGTGATTGATCATTAATATTAGCGAGCCATTAAGAAAATTGGTTGCGTAGCTGATCCCTTATAGTACATAGAAATTACGCAGTACAATAATGCCGTTGGTGTGAAGCTGCTTTAGGGCGAGTGTCTTTAATGTGATGTTCTGCTGTGAGGTACCTTCTCCGTATTAGCTTCTTCAGTGAAACTCTGGCATTTGTGAAAAAAGGAATCTTACCTGCTGGTTTGGGCCTATGTCCCATCTTGAAGTCAGAGTTTATCTTCTGGAAACTATATAGCTGTGGGATCTTGTTTACATCAACAGTAGGGCTGTGATGAACTTCCCTTGCCATTTACCCCTAAAGATTAATAGGAAACCTTACCCGTTTTCTTTCCGAGTAGATCTGTGTGGTAGACATTACATCACAAGAGTCGATTTTGCTTACCACGCAAACCGAGTCCGTAGAGTAAACGTTCCTAACAGAAATATTTCAGGATTTATGCCACCTCCAATGCCGCATCCGAATATGATGGGAATGGGTGGTAATGCGAACCCACATTATGCTGAAGGTGGTGAAGCAGACAAGTACAATCTTCAATTCAGGTACTGTACTATGTACATGTACAGGGTGCGTGTGAAGTATTGACCGCTTATGAAGAGGATTACTGTGCCTGCAATAGAATTTATTGATTATTTATTACCCTTCTCTATCGCAAAGGAACGATTAAAATCCCTCTGTGCTTGCGTAGAGTTCAGCAGTAGGCCTAATATCTCCAGTATTTCCTTGAATAGAATTGCAATCATATAATTTTCACAGCAATGTGAGGGAGAACCGTACAAACTGCGTTTTAGCAGTCATGCTCATTGGGACCACCTTTGGTTCAGATGCAGTGGTGTATAATAGCGGTGATGATAATCAGATACCGAGGCTGCAGAGTTTACAGATTTGCTCTTTTTGCGGCTGCCAACACAAGGAAAAGTATAACTAGTGACAATAAATTTTTAACTCATTGCATGCTAGTAGGGGTGCTGTAGGCTCCTAGAAGTGTAATCTTTATCGTATGGACTGTCCTGTGTGGAGCAAATTGTAGAGTAGCCCTGCTCCTCTCCTAACGGCTAGGTCAATTTGAGCCTGGGACGAACATGATCTCAGTATTTGCTATGCACTGGGGTCGAATTCTCACATGCAAGGCTGCCGTATTGAACACGGCTAACGAAACTTAGTTCGTAAGTTTTCTCCTTACATTTCTACAACGTCTATGTGATTATATTTCCGTTGTGGGCGCTGCAACTTCATTTTTAGGCGGTCAGTACCTTTCATGCATCCTGTCTGACTGAAAGATGTATGAGCTCTTGATGTTTTTTCCTTCTTTCTTCTTGCGCTTTTTTCAAAAATCTGAACTGTTTCAGTGACCGCACAATACGTGCAGCTTTTGTCCGAAAAGTGTTCTTCCTTGTGGCGATAATGGTAAGTTGTACTGGTTGCATTGCAGGGTTCTTGATTCACTCATTTGATAGGTCAACTCAATACACCTCTTTCAGCTTGGCGTAGTGGCCTTGATGACTGCGATTCCTTTCTTCAACCACGATACGAGACTTTTTGTAGCTCGAAATTTGGGAATGTACTGGGCAGCATAGTGGGTTTAGTTTCAGCTTCAGAACTGCAGATCAGAAGTGATTTTTCAAACTTTTAGTGGGGTGTTTTTCGCTGTGTATTTGACGCTGATGTGCTGCGAGTCAGTCAGGCGCTCGTTCCCAGCAAATATCATCATGACGGCCATCTTTGTATGTTTTTTTTTCAAATATTATTTGTATTTTGCTGGGTTATGATGTAATCTGTCGTCACTATGTCCATACATTCCAGACTCTGGCCGTTGGATACATGACCATGATGATCACTGTTCATCATAATGTCATCTCTGTGCTACTAACTCTCATCATTTGTACGATCTGCTGTGGATCCATCATTATTTTCTCGACGCAAACCAAATATGACCTTACAAAGTAACTGTTGAATGGTATTGAAGTCTATTAAAAAATCTGCCCAATTTTCTTTTTCCAGCATGATGGGAATTATGTTCATTCTATCGATGTGCCTCATGGTGTTCGGATTGGTAGCAATGATTTCTGCCATCTTCTTCAAAGTAAAATTCATCTACATGGTCTATGCGGCACTCGCTTCGTTGCTGTTTATGTTCTACCTGGCCATTGATGTACAGGTGAGTGGCTTTATCATTTTTTAATGGAACTGATTTTATAAATGTTTTTGTATCTCATGAATATGTCCATTTTGCTAGTGAATTCACATCCTATATGACCCTAAAGTTTGTTTGCCTTGTGGTAAGGCTTTTTTTCATGATCAACTCATTTGCTTTCATCTGTTCTGAAACTACACTCCCAATGACATCATTAGTGTTATTTTTGAGGAAAAGTTTGAATATTTGTCTCAGATGCTAATGGGTGGTCGTAAATACGAGATCTCACCTGAGGACCACATCTTCGCTGCAGTCCAGATATTCCTGGACATCGTGTACATCTTCTGGATGCTACTGTCATTGTTCGGATCGAGCAAGTGAGTTACTAGCTGCGTTTCTTGCTATCCGTCTTCTTACCTGCTTCCAGCTTATCAGCTTTGGTTTTGCATGTATCTGCTTCCTTAGAAAGTAGTACGTCTTCTACTCTGTTCATGTTCGCTAACCACTCTTTATGTTCTGGAATTTGGTTTTAACAGCAGCTAAAAACGAGTTCCGCATTCGTTCCTTCTGTAGATCCCGTGCATGCTCAACGTTTACCACCTGAGCTTACTAATTTTCTGGATTTGTAGAGGCTTAAAATTTTACTTCCAGCAGGGATTAAAACGAGTTGGGAACGGATCGATCCGCCGAAAAATCGATATTCGATTATTGGGCGTTTTCGTCGGTTTTTGTCAAGTAAATAATTCTGTACAGTAGTTGATGTCTTTGTGTGTATGTTTCATAAAACATCTGTTAGGACATCTGCACATCTCATCGTCTGAAACAATTTTTGGTAGGAGGTTCGATGAACTGTTAGGTGTGCAGGTAGTTCTCACTTTGATGTTCAAGCATGCTGTCGTTTCATGCGCGCGTCTTTTCCGTGCTGGGTTTGTCGATGGTGGAGGTTTCTAATCCTTGCTTTTACCCGGGAGGAGAACAGAATGAGACCTAAGTTATTTTTGACTAAGGTGCACAGGCTAAAATACTTCGATATTTGTCCTAAGGAAGGGTTAATGAAGAACTATCCAGGTGCACTCGAACATGTCACCAGTACATATTTATGAAAAGCTTCACGTTGTAAAATCACATAGCAAACGTTGAAATAAACCACTCACAAAAAAAAATCACATAGCAAACGTTGAAATAAACCAGCTGCGAGATTCTAACTTTTTATCGTTGTGTGAGAGGTCAGTACGACTCTTGTACTTTTTTTTCTGGTCGTGATGGACCCACCGTTATCTCGCGGAATCAGGTCATTGACAGCGTGTTATTTGTGGGTTCATCTTGCTGTTTTCTTGGAATCAGTGAATTTAAAGAAATGGTCAGCGAGAATCAACTCACTCACCTTACTCGGTTGGTTGCGAGTCAGCTGTTTCATCCATTTGGCTATCTGTTGTGATACGAATACCAGCTTTCCCCTAATGGATGTAATGTCATTGCGATAGTAGCGCGTTCTTGTTTGAGATTTTGCCTGATATGGAGATTTGAGGGACGTATAACTCGTATTCAATCGTGAAAAATTGCGAAACAGGCCAGAAATTCGTTAAATCGTCTTGATGCGAAAATTTCGACGGGTGGTACCTCTAATAGGCGGTAAGCTCGAAAGATACTGAAATTTCAAGTATGGCGTGGGCCTTTCACTCGTAGTTATCCATTTACTGATGCGTTAAGCTGAAAATCTGGCTGGAAATGACGATAACTAAGATGGAGAGTGCACTGTGCGCTAGATTTTCAGCCTTTAAGTGCACTCTGAGTTAGCTTGACGCTGCGTAAGCTAACTAGAACCTCTGTAGAACATGACATATTATGCGTGACTTCCAATTTCCCCATACCTAATTGCACTTCGCAACAACCGTATTCTCACAAATGGTCCCTGTCCTTGCGTGCTGTTTGATAATGTGGATATTTACATGTACTTTTGTAATGATACATTGCACTTCTGGTTGTAATGTTTCAAATATGTACATCTTTGCATACAAATGAAATATTTCAGCAATTAAATTATCAAGTGAGGTTGCTATGCGTCTGTCGTCAAATAAGCATGCTGTCTGGCAAGTTTCAGAGTATTTCTTATGTTCTTATTTCTGTATAGAAACGCCAGTTGTGTGCGTCATGATTTCATTCATGATTTTTCTTTCTCTCTGGTTTTTTTCTTCATCACGCTGGTTTTTGTTCCTTTTTCGTGTACTGGCAAACTGTTCATGAGATGGTAGATGCTGTGAATGCTGGCTATTGATGCAGGTTTAAAGGATTGTATTGATATTGGAAGAGATTTATTGCTTATTTTCTCATGATAATCCCGCACGGAATGTTCTCTTCATTATAGCATGTGTTATATCTTAATCGCATCGTTTTCATTGAAAAATTGGCAATCATTGTTAGAGACCATCCGATCAAAATCGTTCCATTTGTGAATTTTAAACGGTAGATAAATGTATCGAACGATATGATGTTCAAGTTGTAAAAGTTACTCAAGCTCAGGTTTTAGGAAAAACGTGAGGAAGGGATTGCCATATTGAAGAGAATCCTCTATAAATGTACATAAGTCATAGTTATGAAATACAAGGAGAAGGATGAGAACATCTGAACTTCGCCTTTTACGCAAGGTAATGGACAGTTTGCACTAGTCAGACGCACGCATCCATTTGCGAAGAGTCTTCCATGAAGACCTGTTAATGCGGCATATACATACATCTACAGTCAAAAGAGCGGGCGTGCTTCTGGGCAGCGTCATTAACTAGCTCTATCCATCACATAGACGCACGCGCGTCAAACGCACGCATTTAATACAAATTGCATTTAAGAGATAATGATGTGCCGTTGGTAATTCTATTAATAGAGATGAGAGAGAGAAAGAACTTGTTCTGCTCAGCCTAGCTGAAAGTGGGGAAGTATGTATTGTGCATTTCCCAAATACATAGACTCTCATAATCATCGCCACAGTGCACCAATTTTTGGAAAGCATAACCAGCACCAGTGATCTCAGCATGACAAAGTGCCTACTCCCGAGAAATTTGAGAAATTGGTTTCGCAATCCTTCCATCTGAGGCAAAAAAAAAACTTCTGATGCCCCCATCTGCTGACCGGTCAGGACGACAGGGCAATTTTACGGATGATATAAAATCTCACCCCAAAAGGTAAGGTATGCTGCTGTGTAGTAAAAAACAGTATTTTGCTGAATTAAATTCCTTGTCAAGCAAGGTGGTGGTACGATATAATTTTATTTCAAAAATCAAGCAGATTTCACTATTTCTTTGTAAGTTTCCATTCATCTGCACTATCTAAGGTATCATTGCTTGGGAACCCGTGGTTTCTTCGAAGGTGTTGTAGGGAATGCTGCAGGCAATCCAGAGAATTTCTTCCATCGAGTTCCGTAACTGCACCAAAGAAGAACTAACACCAATACAACAACAACAATAACTCCTGCACTGATTTTAGCCAGTAGTGGAGCAAGATCTGAAAAGTAACATGAATATTGGGGTTGATACATACAGGGAACTCCAAATGGCCCTGTGCAAGGGGCGAGACCGCGGCGCGAATCGAGCTGTTGCTGGAGGAAACAGGCAACCAGAGCCACATGCAGAAACTCTGTATCTCTGCCAAAGCGAGCCGCGCCGCGGTCCCGCCTCTTGCACACGTCCGTTTGGAGGTCCCTGTAGATAGCGCGGAGAATGAAGCGATAAAAGAGCAAAACTGCATATATGTATGAATCCAGCTCGATCAATTATTGGGAAATCTAGCTCGGCAGATGATTCTCCGTTTATTTTTCTATTACTCTGAAATATGAATCTTGCCTCCTTTGGGTGAACATTGAGTTCCTATATGAAGGAATCCACGGTGTTTAAATCTTGACTGCAGAGGGGAAGACTGATTTCTGTCGAGAAATTTTGGAAACGCCTCCTCCAAGTATGCAATTGTTGTTTCGGCGCCATGAGCCGGAGCCCAGTCCTGCCTAGGAATCACATTGGGGTTCCTTTGTTTCCAGTTGGCAAGTACTTTTCTAGGAATCTCATCCTGGTCGAATTCGGTGCCGATTCTAACGTTTTCGCCTATGAAAATTAGAGGCGTCTTGACACTTGAGGTTACTCCTCCCCAAGCCATAACGCCGCGGTGAAACAACGACTTCGTTACAATTCTCCTTTCAGAAGAGTGAGGCTGATTTGGGCTGATGAGCTGGCGGTCGTTCAAAAGTCGTGGGCTGCCTCAATAAGGAGAATTTTCTTATCAGTCCCTGACACATGTCCGATGTATGAATGCACGATTAATTCGCGATTTGAGCACGGCTGCATGACTTCACAGAGCCAAATGAGTTGTAGGCCAAAAGAAAGATGATTTGAAAAAGTGTCAAACAGGGAAAGGCTGCGCTGATCAACAATTTCCAGACATAGAAGGGCTAGGTTTTCATTATAAGCCTTTAAAATTGCCTTTGCGTAAATCCATCTGAATGGAATGAACTTTTCTGTCTAGATGAAACTGGAGAGCAAAACTTGCATAAGGAAACAAAAATTACGTACTCATAAAAATATACTGCTTGAAGTGTCAGAGAATAGAAAATCGCTAATGACTGCTAGAATCGAT
>KN726683.1:21976-38615 GCA_000816745.1 Ancylostoma duodenale
TTGAAGTGTCAGAGAATAGAAAATCGCTAATGACTGCTAGAATCGATATCGTCACTTGGCTTCTGAACGCCTACTTCCCCACGAATAAAGCGCATTCTAAAAATTATCCAGTACTCATCTTTATTGTATATTCGAAAGACCATCACTTGAATCCAGCCTCAGTCTAGCTCATTATCCAGTTAGAGCTTCGGAATAGTGCCACATGCGAAAACCTTGCCCATTTTGTATGTTACTAGCAGTATGTTAGCTTCAAGGGGATGTAGACCATCCAAGGTCTTGTCAAAGTGATGTAGCCGCAAGTTTAGGCTCACCTTCCCAGTCGTATCCATCCCTTGCAATGTTTACCAATGCGAGCATGGTACGATTTTCGCCACCCGCAATCTGAAAATCAGGTTTTGCGTTCTTATTTTCCTCCTATCCTCTGCAACTGGATGATATGTACTTCTGATGATGTGATATTACCATCTGCACTTGGCTCCAAGAGTCGTGCACAGGAAAACCGTTCATCCTACATGCATTTTAGAGAAAATCATTTAGAGAACAGGAAATCTACTGCTACTTTTCTTCACATCAAGTGCGGGCATTGTGGCTAGCAAACGCCATTTTCGTTTGGCTCAAAGAAATTGGTATCCAGTCATAGAACTCAAATTATTTCACAGAACAGAAGACCCAGGTTCTCTTGCATTTTTTTAAAGTATTCACAAAAAGGTATAAGACGGAATATTAGGTGATGCCTACACTTAATTATCGGCTGTTTTTCTTATGGAAGAAAATGGGCAATGGCGTATCTCGCACACCTCATACAATTCCTCCTTTTCGACGAAAAGCTTCGGGTTGTTCTTGATGACAACGGAAACCAAGGCAGGAGACTCCACCCTTGTCAGCGAGATGAGCAAAAGTTCTTCAAGAGCTGAGTTGTTGCTGATTATCAGAGCTGCGCCTAAAATGTGGGCTATTTGAGCGGAATACTGAACTCAAAACTCTGAAAATACATATTCTGCATGGCTGAGCAGAGCGTTTTTTTAGGGCTGATCACATCACGACAAAAGAATTATATTTGCACTGTGACAATTCTACAGATTGGGATGGGCTGCGAAAGGCTGCCTGGTGAAACTAGCCGCGTTGTTTGCTTTTAGCGTACAAAAAATAGAACAAGAGAAGTCATCAGAAGTGCAGAAATACAATTTGTGCGTAGTTTTCTTTTCTGGAGCATGAACGTTTGTTCTAGACTCCCCTCCCCATCCCTGTTTTAATATTTTCCGTTGATTTTTAGGTGAACCTACGTTGCTCTTTTGACCCCGAATCAATTTCTTTCAGCCCGGAGAAGAAGCTTAGATCTCTCAGCTCTTCGTTATCAATTATTTCCAGTACTCCTTTGATTTTCTTTACCGTCATCAGATGTTGTAGAGGAGTTGCATCACCTGGAATTACAATTAAGCGGGAGTTCTAGCGCTATGAATGTGAGTGGGGCTCAAACAATCAACGAACCTCTCCAATTCTTAACGACCACATCACCTCTGATGATATCACAATGGTGATCGGCTATTGTTGAAGAAATGTACTCAGGTGTAACTACTCCAGCCATGCAGATCATTTCTGGAATGTAAGTGGAATCATAAGGAATGTTCTTTTCTTTGGAACACAGGAACTGTTCCTCTGATACAATACAAGCCCAAACAACAGCAACGCAACAGCAGTACCTTAACTATTATATTATTGCATACAGACTATTCAAGGCACTAATATCCAGAGACAATTCTGTTCAGCTCATTGCGAACCCGTACACGCGCAAGAGTGTGGCAAAAGGTCCAAAACAACCTCACAAATGTCGCAAGATGTTGCGACTTGGCGGGTTCTTATGTTTGCATTCTTCAAGCAAGATTGTATATTGTCATGTTGTGATTACTACAGTACTTGAGCCGATCAGACGACATCAACTTTGCGTTTGTGGCTCATTCGCAATAAATGATGAGATACAACTAAACCATAACAGCTTGGTGAATCGTTCACCCCTTCATGTGCCACCTTATCGTGGTGAAGGGGTGAACGTCTACCAGAGTTCATCTAATGGAGACCGCCAACGGCACAAACGGCCACGCTGTTCAGAATCGCACTACGTTGCAGCGCGTGAACGGGCGACCCTTGGATAGCTCCGGCAAGGCAGTAACCAGTCCACCAGAAAAGCAACGACATTCGCTACAGAGAGAAAACCAGTCCGCAATCGGACGTGCTCTCTCACGGCGCCCTGAGAAGCCCCTGCCGAGGATGGAAGAGGACTAGGACGGGGCGCCACTGAGAATCCCGATTTTTTTTTGTCGGTTAACCCTTCACACGCTGCTAGGGTACATCTTCTAGGCCGTTCAAACGAAAGGAGTTGCCGAACTGGATGAGGGCCGCCCGAGACAGATAAACATGGAACGAAGGTGGTTAACACTGAGAAGACCAACCCAACAGTGGAGATGGACCATCAAAGTATCAAAGTATGTTTACATTCTTCAAGCAAGATTGCATATTAAAATGTTGTGATTATTACAGTACTTGAGCCGGTCAGGCGACATCAACTTTGCTTATGTGGCTCATTTAAGATAAATGAGGAGATACCACTAAACTACAGCAGTTTGGTGCATCGGCCGGGAAACGAACCTAGGCCGCCCGCATGGCAGGCGAGCATTCTACCACTGAACTACCGATGCACTATAGTATGTCGTCTCCATCTGGTCCCCACCGAGTGTCCACCCAGCCTCGCCGTTTATTCGTCTGCTGATAGCTGGGCGAGATTACTATGTCGCATCCTTACCGCTGTGTTTGCAAAAAAAAAACTGCTCATCACGTCATCTCGCACGCGAGCTCGAGCTGCATGGTTTTCGCCGTCTCGTGGACAACGTCTCATCTGCCACCACCTCATTGCAACAACTTCCATCGAGGTGCAGTCAGTGTGTAAATAGTTTTGTGTGTAGTAATTGGTTTGACTAGTGACAGTTTCGTTGTCCCATTTACTTCGTGTTGTTCATTCACAAGCTGAGATTTCCTCTTTGAGCCGCGATGTAGCAAGATGTTGCGACTTCGCCGGTTTTTACTTTTGCATTCTTCAAAAACATTTCATACTGTAACGTTGCGATTACTGCAGTACTCAAGCCGATCAGGTGACATCAACTTTGCTGTTGTGGCTTATTTGGGATAAATGATGAGACACCACTGAACCATAGCAACAAGGAAATGGATAAAAATTGTCGGTTTCAATCGCAAAAGTGTTCCTTCTGCAGCTGAGAGAAATAAAAAATTGGCTTTACACACATACCCTCACTCTGTAAAAGAAGAAGGGACTGCGATCGCATAATATCTCATAAATTGGCGCATTGGCGCATGGAATATGCATACTTAGTCCTAGCATATACTGCACATTTAACTCATCAATTACAAGCGGCGACTGAATGAAACTATGACCTCCTAAAACCAAAACCAAGTGCAGATCACAGCTATTTATTTTTATTTTATTTCGTGCACTCAAACAACAATGAGAAACAACTAAAACTGCATAAACTGTCAGCAAAGCAAAAAAGGAGTGAACTTTAAGAAATACAAGTGCGAAAATGGACGGTGTTTTGAACGAAATCTCCTTAATGGTTGGAATGACCCTAAACACAAACTGGCTGAACATGGACCAATAGGAGAAGATCTAGTTTTTCATAACTATGAGCGTTTTCATAACAATTTACTAACAGATCAGGTTCAGATTATTTAGCACTTGAAGAAAATACCGATGATATTCGTTCATTTACTAGAATTTTTGACAACTATTGTATTTCAAGTACTGATAACTTTCTAGGCGGATGTGTAATTGTGCATATCTGAAGTTGTAACTGTGCCGCATGAGATGGCTCATGTGAATAAATGAGAAAATAAATAAATAAATAAATATAAATAAATAAACTATTACATCATTATTCGCCGAATTATTGCAAACAATCCAACCTATTCAACATTGTAACGTTGCCTGAACAGGCGACCCTCTCTTCTGGTTAGGAGAACCTCGACACCGTCGCTACCTCTACTTCACCTCCACTTCTTCATCCACCTCTACCTGCACCTCCACATACATTCTACTCCCTGCCCACTACTTTTACTCTCTACCCTCCACCCTCTATCCTCTATACTCTACTCTCTGAACTCCTCTGTATTGTATCATCTCTACCCTATCCTCTTTCCTCTACCCTTTACCCCCTACCATCTAAATCTTACCCTCCACCGTCCTTCCGGTATCCTCTACCTTGTTAAACTGCAAAGCATACCCAGAATACCTCTACCACCTCTACCTGCACTTCTAGGTTCTACCCTCTGTCCTCTACTCTATGTCCAGTAGGTTTTGCCCTAGAGCCTGACCTCATATTTTTTATGGGAGACAAGCTCTGTCCCAAACAACATCAAAATGCACTTGTTCCTCCCAATCGTGATTCTGGCGGCTATGTACGCCAGCGAAACATGGAAGATGCCTGCGAGAATTATCAAGAGAAAAAATGACTGCGGCGAATAATGAGAGTACGCTGCATCGATCACGTTACCGATGAAGAAGTGTTGTGACATTGTAACATGACTACCCTACATGTTGTCATAGCACAACGACTTAGGCTTGCTACCACATATTACAGACGCCGCAGCACCGAATACTTCGAGGTGCTATGTTGTGGATTCCTCCGGCAAGCAGACGACCCGGAGGCCGTCCAAGGAACACGTGGTAGCGAACATTCGCTAATGACCTTAAACTAATGGAGATTTCCAAAGAGTAGTGCGAAGCGTGCGCACAAGAACGACAGCAGTGGAGAGAGTTTGACGCCCGATGTGCCCAACAGCACACAAGGAACTAAGTCTGCACCCCTATGCTCTATCCTCTATCCACACATCCTCCTTCTAGTACGTTATGCATCGAAGTCTAATCCCATATCTTTTTACACTTCAAAGTGTACATATTCTATACCGTGTATTCGCTACCTCTACCTCCATCTTTCGCCTCCAACTTCTCCGATTCTTCCTTGTATCATTCATCTGCGAGCACTTGTCTACATCTGATCACCCACTTCAACTTTCATTTTCCTAATTCCTGAGACATTTATGGGGATTTATTCCCCCGCAGTACTTGCAAAAGCTGTCAGCTCAGCTCTTTAAAATGATTATTAACACCCTTGTGATGGTTATATCTAGACGTTATGCTAAATTTACGCGTGGGCAACTGCACTTTTTGTTTGTACCATTTCAGCTCTTTTCAGATAGTAAATATGGAAAATCCACTAAGCTGTCGCTACGTAACAAGGGCAAAGATCGGATGGCTGCCTTCCCGAATTCTTTCAATTGTTGCACTTCGACAATGAAATCCTACACTGAGCTCAATTATAGCAAGTAATTCTAATGCTCACAGTGCAAAGTACGGTAGCGACGTAGTCATCTTTTCAAAAGGCAAATGTGCTAGCATGTGACTAAATATAAATGTGTGCAGAGACTGAACACGATTTCACTACTATGGTTGCGGCGATCGTGCTCTTTGCGGTTCGTTCATTATTTTTCAACCCTCGCTCGTGATATACATATTCGCAGAACAAATTCATTAGATGACATGCTTCAGATCATGTTCGCTTCACTCAAAGAAAGCGGTAGCGTACGTGAGTTTGAATGAATGTGGGCGATATATAAAGTAAAAAGCGTGTTATTCTTCAGGGCCACTATCGGAACTGGAGAAATCGCCACCCCGTGTATCAGGTTAGACACATTATTCACCACTTCGCTTTCTGTCAGAAAGGAGTTCTATGAATCAGAGTCATTACAAAATTTCCATCTGATTTACAAGGCAACTTTCTCGACCCATTTTGAAAGTGGAGTGGAGTGAGGGCAGCTTCTTGAACGTCACTGATATGTACAGGGAACTCCAAACAGACGCAGACAGGGGCGGGACCGCGATGCAGCTCTCTTCGGCAGAGACACGAGCGCTCTGCACAGGAAAGCCGCGCCGCGGTCCCGCCCCTGTCCGCGTACGTTTGGAGTTCCCTGTACATCTGGTCTGTTACAATCTGGTCATATGAGTAATGGTCTATGAATGAGCTGTTGGGTTAGGTGAAGCCAATGAAGTGATCACAAATTGACGAGCAAGGCGAACTGGGGCTTTATTCTAACCTTTCTCCATAATTTATGTGGTGAACTCCCGAGATTGGTGCCCATCTTCCTTATCATCTTGGTTACAAGAGAAGGTTAGAACAGGAGATGAGGATCGAACGAGAATAGCTTTATTTGTAGTGCACTAGACGGTGTGTCCGGCTTCGCCCGGGTGCTTTACTACCACGGCTATTTCACATTGATGAGCAAATTTGCTAATACCGAGGAATCCATTCAAAATGCTCGCCATTTTGGTATCAGAATGCTGGAAGACATGAATGGCCTTTTTTTAACCAACACATTAGCGAAAAACGAAATAATGAAGCTCTTCGGATAATAACTTCATGGGAATTGCATGCCACGTTTGTGTTCAGCTTCTCTGAGAATTCCAGTATTCCAGTCCGCTCTTAGCCCTCCTAAGAGGAAGCGAACAAAATCAGTAGCTCGAAAAAAAATTCTGATAAAAATAATAAATCGATGTCTGCATGCATAATGGTTGCCAAAATCGTGTTCAGCACATTGGAGAACCCCAGTGGGCATGTCCTCACCGATCCCCGAGCAAAAGTCGCAAAAATCGACAAAACCAATAAATCGATACCGTCTTTCAAAACGGTTGTGATAATCGTGTTCAGCACATTCGAAAACCCCAGTAGGCATGTCCTCACGCATCCCCGAACAAAAGTTGCAAAAAATCGATGAAATCAATAATTCGATAATGTCGATAGAATTGCTTGTCATATTCGAGTTCAGCGAATAAAAGAACCCTAGTAGACATGTCTTCACTGACCTCTGGGCAAAGACTGTGAAAAATCAATAAAATCGATACAATCGATTAGCTAATCGATAAAATCAGGTCATAAGCAGCCTATAACCTCCGCCGGTCCATGATGGACCTGGATGCAAAATTTGATTGGGATTGGACAATCCTTCGCGATTTCTATTCCGAACATACATACACAAACAAACACACAAACTTTCACTTTTATGTATACAGATAGGAGTCCTGTCCGGTCGGATAACGAATGATACGTATCTACGATCGATACGTATCTTTAGCTATCCGACCGGACCGGACGCCGATGCACTATAAATGTAGCTGATGAGCACGATGATACGAAGGAGATGTGTGGATGCACAGATAATCACACTGCAGGATTATTTGTGCATCCACACATCTCGTGTTGCATGTGGTGTAGCACGTACTGTGGGCATCGACCACTAGGGCCTCCTGTATACTTATGAATGTACACAGAGACATAGACATAGAGAGGTTCATAGGCCTCTCTATGTCTATGTCTCTGTGTTTGTCTGATTCTGATTATGGGCGTGTTCACACATCTCACTCGTATAACCGCCCCTATTCACGAACTACCACCCATTTCCTGTCTATCCTACTCCCAACTGGTGATCGTATCCTGTACCTAGTGGTCTACTAATCATATACGTACTATTTGACTCCACTCTGGATTAGTGCTGATTTGAGAAAAAGGACCTGTAGATAGTTATCTCAGCAAGAGAACACTTACTGTACTCTTATAGATGGTAAGAGAGAAGTTCGGGTAATCACAAAAAAGCTTCTTTGATTATCAGCTAAAACTCAGTCAAGAACTACAGGGAGAAGGTATGTAGAGACAGAAAAAAAAACGTTGGTGAACGTCCACACACTTGTTTCTATTTATAATTACTGAAAAATGCCCCCGTACATTAATCAAGTATTCTTAGTCTATTATAGATGTCCAGTGGAAACCTCGAAGCGTAGCAGCTCCTAGCACAACTCCTGGGTCTGGTGACCACCAACAGAAACCTGGTTGGTCAGGGGCGAAGGACACGAGCTCAAAAAAATATGAGGGGATTATTGACTCGAGGTCATCCAAAAGATAATATTATTTATTTTGAAGGTTCACGGCCTTCCCTCGAGGACGTTTTGACCAGTGTTGTAGCAGGCCCTGGTGGAAATAAACCAAGTGAATCAGGGAGCGGACAACACAATCCTGGAGTCTCAAAACGTAACGGCATTTTCGAGCAAATGATTCGACTGAGCGGATATTCAATTTGAAAGGTTTAGCACCGTCGTTCGACGACTTGCTAGCGTATATTCTAAGCGGATGAGGAGCGACGAAGCAGCTCATGGGAGCCACGTACTATCACTTCATTGCTATAGTTAAAAAGTTTGAAAATTCAATGGTACTCGTTTGTTCCAGCTCCTTAACACCAGTGCAAGCTACTAAAAAAGGAACGGAACTAGTTCAGAATTATTCTTGGTTTTAACTAAATAATGCCTTTCAACAACGTGGACAAACATGTTTGCACACAGGGAGACAGTTTTCAAAATGGTCACCACTTGCTCCAGTTCATTCATTCATTCATTTATTATATTGTGATAGTTTACAATGCGACCCTTCAAAAAAAGGTACATAAAGTTATGTGTATAGTCATAAGGAGATACTGGAATACGTAGATCTAAGACCCAATGCCCTTCATTTTTTTTTCGAAACGTTTTTTGCTCGTCCAAATTTTCTGCTACTGTTTTTGTCAAAGGCAGCACCCGTCGAAATTCTCGAGCCCGAGTAAATGTCCTAGTGGTGACGTACACTGGCACCGCATCATCAATGTTAAACGAACAAAAAGAATCATGACTTGAAGGCAGTGTGTCACCTCGTTTCTTGGGCGGTAGATATCAACAGGCTCTAGACCTGCTCGTCAAATGGTGAACATCAATGCTCGTAGAAGTGACGAAAACCCCCCTTCGGAGGGTCCGAAGGTGCAGTTCACGGACCACTTGGGCGGAGCGGTCCGTGGCTGTGCTGGCTGCTCGTCACGGCTGCAGCGTTCATCAACACGTCTAGACCTGTCCGATCGATAAGATCAACGGCTTCACGTGTCCACTCGGCTGTAGAAACTGTTCCAAATCCTGTCACGAGAATTGTTTGAAAAACGGATTGAGAGGCAGTTTTATAATATGTTATGTATACCGCTGCATTCAGCGTGTCGAGGAGATTCAGAATCTGCTAAAAGCTCAAACACCAGAACCAGGGGACACACTGCCTTTAAACAATGAACTACCATCAACTACCTCAGAAATTCTGCACACCTAGTACCCTTGCGCTCTACCGAATCTTGACATATTATCGATTTCCGGCAAGATTCTTCCTTCTTCATGCTTCCCAGCACCCCTCCACTATGTGGTTGTCCTTATAATTAAATGTTCATCTCGGGTATCATGCGTAAGCTTTGATGGCAGTGGTTGCTCTTTTGAAGAGCAAAGCCTATCTTAGTCTCCAAAATCGAGCGGTGGTCACCTACCACAGTCTTCTTGCACTGTCATGTTCAGGTCGACCACTATTGACCGAAGATGCCGCTCAAGGTCTTCCCGTATACATAAATTTGGGTTATCCAGTATTTCTGAATAAACTAAGACATAATTTTGGATGCCACTAATAAGCAGATGCCCATACCATTCTCACACACCCAAGATGGCAGTTCCTGGGCTTGCAAATGACGTAGGAAGTCGATATTCTCAAATTTTGTGTTCTTCACGATTAAGCAGCCGGTGAGATTGAACTGCTTCAACGGTTCACGTGGAGGCAGAAGCGTTCCTCCCTTCAGAACGATGTCTCCATGCAGTGATTCGCAATCAATTAAGTCGTCAAGGCTTGCGAGTGGTTTTGGAACTTGACATTCTGTAATCACGACTTTGATGTCGGGAAGATATAAGCTTCAACACATGAATTTTTTTGTGGTCAACGGGTGAATAAATTTATAATTTTCTGAAGTGTCATATTCGTTATTTGCGTCCACTACGTATATGCCATTTTTTTGCAGTAATGTATGTGAATCATGAATATATTTAATTGCTTCTTTGTTTGTCTATTTATCAGCTGCACTTACGGTGCACCAAAACCCTGAGATGGATCTTAATACTGACAGAATCGTACATAAATGCCACCATTTCATGTTCTTCCTGTTGAGAAGAGTTGAAGTTATTCGTAGACTTCTTCAACTTTCCGGAGGAAATACACTAAGTTGTTGGGAAATATAGAATGTATAAGTATAATCAATCGACAGCTACGAATACACATTATGAACACTACTGTAATGGTCTCCAGAAACCGTAGCCCTTCCTCTACTCGAGTGACGGGGGTTTGCACGCAATACCGTTAAAGTCATGATAATATGTTTCACAGTGCAAAAAACAGTTTATACTAGATGCGTGCTTTCGTGATGCGTGGGAATATACGATGAAGAGTAGGCCTGAACGTACTTCTAGCGCAGCTCAAACGAAGGACGCACGCGTTTGCCACATTGCAGCTATCAGCGGGCACCAAATGAATGCATCCGTCTGAAGTGTATCTGACGCACGCGTGTAGGTTAAGATGATGAAGATTGTATTTTACTCTCCTCGAGTTTTTACCCTTTCATTTTCACGAATATTTCCAGGTTTTTATTGCATGTACATTTTTTGCCTGGATTTTAGCCGAAAAAAAATGGACAAAGTACAAATAGGAACTTCATGTTTGTACACGAAGGAAAGAAGAGGTAGTTATTCCGCAAGCTTTCTCGAATGGAAGGGACTGCTAGCTGCCCAACATGCTGGTTCCGCAGGGTTTCAGCCAGTATACCTGCGTCCCGAAGTTGTACATGTTCGGAAGGCTAATGTCTGGCTAGTACGGGTATATCTGGCTTTCCTCTTTTAGCACGTTTAGCAACTGTTATATTGCAAGAGTGCTAGTTTTAGTCTCGATATGGTGGTCTTCATCTAAGGAGTGCAGTTGAGGTCAAGTTCTTTTTGAATGATTCATGAGGTGCCACTAGTTGGGGTAGTCATGCGCAACTGCATTAGTTCTCTTCCTATTCTTAGTTCACTTGCAACTGTAAGTGGAATCTTTCCGCTTATGTGGAGACAGCAGTTATTTTATTTTAATATGGAACACCTTATTGTCGGTGTATTGAATAAATAAATAAATAAATAAAATGCATAGTTAACATAGAGAACCTGCTACTACATCGGCATTCTAGTCAGTGTAAGAAACTGGTGATTAGGGCTGCTAAAGGGAAAACTCAAGAAAAAAAGCCACCTCCAAATACTTGTATGGAGTTTCTTCTCGATTTTCTCGCGCCCTCCTTTAGAATGTTCAGGCCCTCAATCGTCTCCCTGAGAAGCCTCCTATTTCCTCGTACCATTAATGTTGGCACATAGGAGGCTGGAACACTGCCGTTTCCAAAGACAATTTCTTCCAGTCTCGGATTGTTCCTAATCACGATTGCTGCTACTAAAAAAGAAAAAAGTTGCACACCAGAAACAATCTAGCAAGATCACTGGATCAAATTGACAGATGACCAATGATTCCAAATTCGTTGGGCTAATTTAATGTAATTGAGGGGTTGTTTTTTGCATGAAGTACAATACTGCTCACGGGATCGCGAAAACCGACGGTCACTCCGTGGAGTCACCGTCGCTCACCCTTGCTTTCCCATAAGTTCCGTGGAATTGCACCAATCAAAGGGATTCTTTCCTTGGGAGGTCGGTAGCTCATCTCATTGGCGAGATGTAGCCCCCTCACAATCGAGGTTTTCACAGGACACAAAGAATGTTTGTAATTTAGACAAGAGTAACATCGAGACTAGTAAGCCTACAGCAACGGCTCTGGCAGAACATAAAGCACACAAAGAGTTGTCTTGAACCTGTCATTCTTCTTTGCTCAAGTTTGCTTGGGCTGTTGCGATAGTGTGCGCTACCAGCAACTTCGTCAAAAATTGGATTTTCTTGAATTAGTGTGGCGTTTGCCCAGATCAGCTCTCACATGCTTGCCTTTGGTGGTTTCTGCTTCAATCGACAACAGATAATCGAATATAAGTTTGAAAACCAGTCCATAGCGCATGTTTGAGCCACTACTAACCCTATCCATTACACAGCATCAATCGATATATCGATTACTTGGACAAAACCGGTAAATCAAAAGTATTCCTCGACATTGCGTAGGTCGCCTGAAAGATCTCTTTGGGACAAATCGAATGGTGACAGAATCGCTTTGATTGGTGCAATTCTGCGGAAGTTATGGCAAAGCGACGGTGAGCGACGGTGACTCCACGGTGCGACCGTCGGTTTTCGCGATCCCGTGAGCGGTATTGTAAGAAGTTTCTGCATCCAGGACAACTCACACGCATCCTGACATTTTGCGTCGGCTTTCTCATTGATTGCTGGAAACTCCACTCTTTTGAGTAATGTGTTTTCAATGCGGATACAAACTTGAAAACGTTGCATTTTTGAGAAGAACTTGTTGAACTCGCCCTTAGGGAAGTTTTCGGCTTCAATAACGGCAGATGCTTTTGTGAACGAAACTTGTGACTTTTGTCCACATTGCTCTATGAACTTCTTCACATCTTTTTTGTAGAAGTCATAGTCGTTGCAATCTAGGTACTCGTGTAATCACGTAACTGAGAAAAGACATCTCATCTCAATAAGTTTACAACTTCGCTTTGAAACCTACTGTAACAAACTGCTAGTTGAAGTCGTAAAAGTAAAAGAAAGCAGTAGGTCTTCATGCATGCATGAGCATGGAATAAACAACACTCTTCCTTTCATATTGAGAGGTATGTACAAATATACCTGACAGGTAGGTTCGTAACATGTTCTCATGTGTAGATGTCAGTGCAAGAAGTACACTTTTCTTCGTTTCTGAATGTAAAAGTTAAAGACAGAGTCTCACTTCAAGGATCGCTTCGGAGATACATATAGAAATGGAATCTGCTTGAGCTGCCGAAAATAATGACATACGAGAAACGTCTCAAAACCATGGCGTAGTATCTAGCGCTATCGAAAGAAAGTGGGCTTATTCGTGGGAACTCGCTAGGTCAACTTATGAAATGGTCAGAACAACTCGTGGAATGGCGTCCACCCTTAAAACTTGAAAAGTTTACCAGGTCGACCAGAAGCGCGATGGCGCAATGAGTACCAGAAGTTACTTGAAACATGCAATTAGCAGCGTTTGTGAAGGACAGGGGTGCCGTGATGTCCTTTCTGTGAAGAAACCGGAAGCACGAAGAAGACCAGTGCTCTAATTTCAGAAGCATAAAGCTAAGAAAAATGTAGTCAGGAAGGAAGTTATGTAATAACATTACCTTTCATCCCTGTTTATATAGAGCAAGATAGAATAGGATGATGGATGCATCGATAGACGACGTAACCATTATCAGAAATTGCTCCCAAATAGAAGCGTCATAGCCCCAGTGATGCTTTCCGTGACCCCTACGGCACCTGTGTGAAGCTGAGCCGTACGCTACCCTTTGAGCATCTCCCTGCAAAATAAGCATACATTGCCTTGAGTAGGGTCAACGTACCGGCAGATACGTTGGTTCCAGGGTAAAGCACAGGTGCGATATTTCAAACTACCCCTACGTATTTAGAGGAGAAAAGCGAAAAAAGCAAAGGGGGAGGGGTACGTTGTGTTTCTTCTTTACGACTAATTCTCGTTCTGCGACCCCTACACTATCCTACGTATGCACTAACTTCGGCAGAGTGGCCGACGGCTTCTATTCAGATAGCGTAGTGAAGGAAATGGCGTCCAAGCCCTAACACATTATTCGAGCTATGGATGAGATGTTCCACACCTATGTGATCCTTGCTGTTACTTCGAAACATTCCCATCACAGTAAATCGATACAACAACACAGGGCAATAGTAATAAGTTATAGACGTAGTAATTAGTAAAATTGGTATATAATGTCTTGCTACAGGAGACCACAGTGAATTTACAAAGTTTTTCTCCAACTGTACAAGTCGCGCACTTCAAATCGGTGTAAAATTGGAAGAAATGCACCAAAGTTCAGCTGAAACCCCTTGTGGAGCCATTTCGCGCTCCTATGTGTTTCCGCGCTCCATTGCGAAAGATTACTGTAGCTTCCACCACGGGGCAGGTGCGGGAAAGTGCGTGTATCGCACCCCTATCGCACCTGCTCAGTGGTGGACTCTACAGTATTTAGGAGTGGTAGAGAGATGCACATAAAGCATTCAGAGCGAAGAGGGAGCAGAGAACGTCAACACGAAAGTTTGCGTAAAAATGTGTTAAAACATATTTAGGATTGTTCGAACAAGTTCAGTTTTCTGGCAATCTGATCCCTCTTTTTTGTATTATGTTTAGTATGTCCAACATGCCCAAACTTGTTGGGCACGTTTCCTTAAAATTGACAGGTTTGTCTATGATGTCTGGAATTTGTATTACAGATTGATAGAGCAAATACTGATTGAAAAATTAGGATAAAAGCTGCTCTTCAGCCCATGATCCTTCTACCAATATTCACTACCTGCTGAGTGGACTATAGGTTAAAAAACTGGCACAAAAAGGGCACCTTATTCTTGGCAATTAAATAATTAGGGAACTACTAAAGATCCAGTCGTCACATCACCGCACTTGACGCCTATTGCCTCGACGGAGCCGTCTTGGCTTGTTTCTCGAATATAAGTCCCTAAGACAATTTTACAAAAATTGCTTGTAGATAGGATCTTAATAAAGATGGTTGTTGTATTTTGTTTGTGAAGTATTGTCACAGTCTAACTCCTTATTTCTGCTTTAAATTATTTCATTTTTGATAATATAAATTCACTGAGATGTAGGTTGATACTATGTGACACCTAACGCTTAAGCTGAAACCTTTCCACCACGGCTCCACCCTCTCCCCTCACTCCTCCCCCATCCCTCCCCACGCTGTCAACCCTTCATCACATTATCAGAAAACGCCACTAATTTACTGTGATTCACCTTCTGAAATTTTTGGAATTTTCTTGCACAAGAATGCAAAATTTAGTAATTTATCTCCATAGACATTCAAAGTAAGCCTCTGCAAAACTTTTTGACCCATTTTCCACAGAATAAAACTACTAATCTAAAAAAAAAGCCTCCAAACCCCAATAATTTTGTCGTACACATTCCATTTCTCAGCCAACATACTCGGAAAGAAGTTTTTAAGGACCCGACTGTCTGAGGTCACGATAAGGCATCTATCTGTGCTCCGAAAAACTAATCCCTACTGCTGACATTTGTTATCTGCATTCCAGAGAGTTTCTTTGATTCGTTGTTGCACGCATGGCGTGACAGTTGTGTGGGTTGTCTTTCCGCGATCTTCGGTTTGCATCGTTGGTTTGCTTTGCATGCTCGAGACAGTTAACGTCATTTGTCGCCTGAAACGCTCTAAAGTCCGCTGTTATCGCCGAATACAAGCGCCTACCGATAAACTTCGTCACCAAGTGGGCGCCCATGATTTGCGCTCTGTCTACCTGGCCAATGTGGTTGCCTAGCTTACCCTGTTAACGCGAGTCATCAATACAAATCTCTTCTTCTGCATCATCCACCTTTCAAATCTAGAATGTTCTGTGAATGGATGTGTTCTGTCTTTCATGTTCATTTGGATGTGTTTCATGCACTGCAATGAGTCAGAAAGATAAACTGTTTTGAAGAAAAGCCTTGTTTGATAAGGCCTATCGCTTAAACTGCAAAACTAGCCATAGTCGCTGTCACCCCGATCTGCCTTTTATTCCTTTGCTAGCAACCCATCGTAAAGGCTATGTCCATACTCCATTGCGGGGCGATAGCGTCACGGCGACGGCGACAACATGCGCAACGCGACGACGATGTTAGGAAGGTTGTGAGCAGAAACAGCAGGAGGAAAAAGGAAACAAGGGAAAATCCTAATCGACAACGATGACGACCGTCGCCAGGCTCCTGCTAACAGATGCGACGCGAATTCGACCCATCACTTGACTTGCGAAGGCAAAAGGGAAAAACAGCGCGTAACGTGGGCCAGCGATGTCGCGTCGCGGGGGATCTTCGCCATTTTGTGGACCCGGAAGGAGACATAAAATAGCAACAAAATATCACTTTTAATGTCAGTTCACCGACAAAAAAATGTGAATAAAAATAAGCCTATCCCGGTTTTTGAAGCATTTCATAACCTATTTTTATCCTAATGGAGGCAAATTCGGAACTCGATAATAAAATCACAGAAGTTGAGAAGATTTATTTATTTATTTATCGAATAAATGAATAAATAAATCTTCTCAACTTCTGTGATTAATAAAGTTAAATAGATAAATAAATAAAGTTGAGAAGATAATTCCGATACTTTGCTCTTTCCACGATTCGGAATCCATTGCTAGGAAGTAAAGAAATGTGAACAGCAAGAAGTTCTGGTCATGAATACCACAACCCTCACTCTCTTCTTCATTTGTTGCAAGTTAAAGGCAGCAAGAGCCGAAATCCTTGACTTCGAGCTGAGGTTCGAATGGTGAAGTAAAGACTTAGCACATCACAAATGTGAAACAAACGCAGACAATGATGGCTGTCCTGCAGAGAAAATGGAACATTCGTTGCGAACACGCCTGACCGTGTTCGTGCGCGGACGAGTTTTCCCCGGCGCAAAAGCCACTGCGGCGCGTGGTTTTGGTCGAGTCTTGCCATGAAACCTTGTGAATTGAACGCATTTCTTGCTCCCTTTGCACCAAACCACG
>KN726684.1:0-33293 GCA_000816745.1 Ancylostoma duodenale
TCCAAATGTTCAAAAAAGCGAAAGACCTTGATGCTTCCTTGTCGTTCCTGAAGGATTGTATTGCTCCCTCTTTTCCAAACACTTGAACTGTTCACTTATCGAAACCGAATCTTTGAATTTCGAATAAATCAACAGGCACCGAACGCATTATTCGGCCCTAGGTATACTACATCCGAAAGAGCGGACAACCATTAGAAAGACATTCCTTGCTGAACGTAAACTAGTCAAGCAACTGTCTTCTCGTTGGCTGTTCTTTGATCCGTCATGGATTAGCAGCTTAGTGGCTACTTTTGGGAGCAGGATTGGTAATGCCTGGGCTAACGGCGCTAATAGCAGATCTACGGTGGTCAAGGATCGGACTCAGCGGCAGAATTAACGCGCGAATGCAGAAAATTCCCTCAGAAATCGATTGGATAGCATATATCACGGTAAACGACGGTGGAGATTGTGGGAGTGATTGATCGACTTAGTAAGTAACGGTAGCAGCGGGCGCTGGACACACGGAACCGCTGTACAAAGAGTGGCAACGAACGAACCGCTGCTTCCGGATGGCACGTCGGTACGCGGTGTACAGTGAATGAGCATTGCGACCATCAGCAGTAAGACGAGTACAGTCAAACGCATATAGAAGTAATATTCAGCTCATTACAACTTGTCTGACGCCGAATATAGAGTAGACAGAGCGCGGAGGAGTCGAACAGCATGCGAGTCGCGGCGGCGGCGGCGGTGTCGCGGAGTGTGGCAGCAGCTCGTCAGCACCTCGTCGCTCTCGCAGCCATGAATCTGAAAAGCCACACTGAGTCAGGATGTCAGTGCGTGCGTCACGACGGACGGCGACACGCGAGCGACTGCGTTCGACGCACGATCGATGCTCGCCTTTGAGCTAGCGGCGACTCGGACCATTTGAGTATTGGAGAGGGGTGGAGAGTTAAAGTTGAAGGGCAGAATCGTCCCGGTGGGAATAGGACCGAGCGCCGAGTAGGTGAGAGCGACTGCGTTGTTCGCATATCTCTCCCCAACAAAGATACACATCAACACACGGTCTTCCGTGCCTTCAGCCGCTCGCCGATAGCGTTCTCAGCGGTTCTTGGATTCGCTCACCTGTTTGATTCCGGCATGCCCAGTCGGGCCAAGTCTGGTCCTTGAAATTTATTCGGGTCAAATAAATCAATCAGAAAACATCTCTAACTATCGAAAACTTCTTCAATATTAGCACGCTTTAGTAGTCTTGACTGAATTTGATCAGGTATTTTATTCAATTTTATTCAAATTTGTCTGGTAAATCATTTGGGGAAAATGAGGAGCTCAAACATCAAATTTGGTCAGAGCAGACAAACCGGAGATCATCCACAGGACTTACCTGGGTCATGAACAGTAACGCTGCAGAATAACTACCAGGGGAAAAGTGGAGAAATGAGGGTGCAAGGAAAGGGATTGCCTACTCAAAGCCTAAGGTCAGGCCCATTGCGCCACCGTCGGCTCTCTTTGTTGGGCAAGGCAACTCAGAGACAAATGAGGATTACCCAGCCAGTGAAGCGTTCGGTGAAAAATGCACTGGCATTTCGTGGGCTAGCAGTTGACGCGACTACTGCTAAAAATAACCTACAACTGACATATAAAATACCCCTCAATTTCCTGGATCCTACCTCTTTAATAAAAAGTTCACCACCAAGCACTGTTCGTACGGTAGCATGTTCACGTGGAACCACAAGAGCAGCACCCTTGACTGCTCGTCATTTCGTCGCTGGGCAAAGGGTAATTTAATTTGATTATACGGTGGTTCCGTCATCTGTACAAAACATGTTGTATAGCTGGACGACCTGTGCCATTGCGCTGTGGTGGAATCACCTTAAAGGGCACCCTGTACGAGAGCGACTCTCGGTAGATTCCGATCTTTGGTAGTCGGTCGGTCTCTATTTCTGCGTCCCACTCCCGAATAACAACACAACATCGACTGAGGATTGAAATCAAAAAGACAGGGAAGGAGCAAAGAGATACCGTATCGTTCCGCGAGGAGGCGGTGATACTTCCCGTCCTTGCAACGTCCTTAGTACAACATTTTGATTATAAAGATCACTTTGATTATATAATAATTCTCGGAAATATGCTGGTAATCGCAGTTTCATTTTAGCCTACATTCATACAAATCACCCTGTTCCTGAGAATCCGACAGGGAGTTATGCGGTTAACTCCCTTAAAAACCTTACGAGTAGTTTTCTAGGCCTGTTTTTCAGTACATATTTCTGACTGCTAGACTAGACGCTCCTCTTTTGCAGTTCCTAGAGTGATCGTGAGAGGGGACGACAAGGATGACTTCCTTGGATATAGAGAGCAGATTTATTCACATTGTAGCCCTTAGAACATTCTTACATAATAATTCGAAGTATAGTTAGGACCCAATGAGATCATTCAAGGTCATGTTCTAATTCAAATGTTCAATCTCGAATAATGTGGAAATTAGTGTGCCCAAATAAGGAAAATCCACACACGTACATACCCCCATTTCATGAGGTGAGGGGAGGAGGTAAGAGGGACAAAAACAGTCTGCGGAAAGGGGGGTCTGGCGGGTTGCCGTGAAGACCAAGGTGGATGGTATATAAATAAAAACAAACAGTACGTACATAGAAGCCTAACAAAAGGATAGCACCAAAATGGACGTAAGCAATTTTTTTCTGAAATTCGAAGTCGTCCACTGCTATTTGAGCTCTATATCTTTGTAACCTTTCACTTTCAGAGGTAGTTCACTAATTATCAAACTGGCACAGTTTTTATTCTCCTCAACACTAATCTCTTGGAGCCATGATAAAGGCCAGACTCCCTCCAAATGACTACGAAGGTATAAACGTTAGGTGCTGTTTACGAATTGCCCAAATTTAGATTTGAAGGGATTATTGAGAAGGGATCCCAAACATAGAGAAAGCAACTACTGGCTAACTATAAACCCAGGACGACAACAAACGAATGAATGGTTTGGAAATTCGACGGCTGATCAGCACCCTGAGAGGTCAAGCGTAGAAGAGGTGGAAGCGAGCAGCGCACCGACACTTGCGCTATCGTAGCGTAACGCGCGTTGAATTGAAGTGGGTATCGAGCGCGTCTCATCGATATTCACGGAGATCTCGCAAAACAAGGCGAGATATTCGAAATCGGCGATGCGGGGGGACTTCCCCAGCGACACCGACAATGCATGCCATATGGGGTTCTCGTAAAGGGTCGATAAATTCTCGCAGAGCAGTGTCTGCCTCTATAGGAAGTCCACGGAAACCTAACGGGGATGCCCGACACCTGTGGATGTCTTGGTGGCGTCACAGAACGTGGAAGCCGTTGATGAGCTTCTTGGCCGTGCGAGTCAACGCATGGAATGTCGTAAATTAGCGCTTAGAATCGATGAGCGCGGGGAACAGGTTTTTGGTATTGCCCCGAAACTACCCCATCACATATGTTAGGAGACTTTCACCGTAAACCCAAAGGTGTACGCTTGCTGTCTGGGTAAGGGGGTCGCAACACTACATCGACATGGAATGCCCTTTCACCTCGAACTACGAGAAAAGGATAATACTGAGTACGAGCTCAGCACTTCGTCAAGGACTCACACAAAGTTAGGGTAAGGTATGTGGGGCGATTATGGGTTCCTTGTTGAGGGCAGCGTGGTACAGACTGTGAGGCGAATTTCGTAGTAGTGTTGTAGCGCAGTGATACGCCAACAGCGACGATGTAAACAACATTCGCTGGTTGTAAGAAATGAATTCCCCTGAAAGGTCGCACAGATGCAGAGATGCGCTGGATCTCCGACATCTCGAGAATCTCATAGCCATTGCTATCAAATGTATCTCCGCTGGGAGAGGATTAGCCTCCGTGAAACATCTGCGACGAAATCCATGAAAGCTCCAGGAAAGGTTGTGGGCCACCAGCCAGCTTGAAATGAACGAGTTCTGCCAGCAAGAAGGGTATACTTTATTCAGGCAATTCGTCTGGTTATTGATTATAGTAATGGAGGCAAGACATATTACCGGGGTAGGTGGAGTAACTCGTCTAATTTGGATGAGTGGGAAGTTTAGGATCTTCGTGAACGTTCAAGAATCCCACTACTGTGGAGAGATCTTCAAGAGAGATTTCTAAAGACTTCCGGGAAAGTCCTATAAGTTTTGGAGCGCACTTCTCCGGAGTGATAGTAAACGTCTTGGAACGAATACCGAACGATGACCCGAAATTTGCAGTTAACCGTCAAATCGGTTTCGAAACAACGATTAACGAACAAACTACGAGTTAACTGAAAACCTTGGTGCTCGAATGATGTGGCTTTTGCGAAGCCCTCTAACCATTAGAGGTGTCGGGCTTTCAACCATAGAAAAGGTTGTCCTTAACCTATGCAGACACACCACTTCACCATAGACGGCTAATACAATACATATGATCGTCATAAGTCAACCGGCTAGTGGGTTTTGCCCGCGAAATCTAACTTTGATGTATCATAATAAGCTTAAAAACTATTCCCGTTTTCGCAAAACATGTAGGGTTTAGATTGAGAGGGTATTGGGCTTACAATTTAAAGTCACCTTCCCCCTCCAAGAAATCAGTATCTTCGATGATCTTCGGCGCAAGGACACGGTGATCGGGGCAGTGGGAACACCGATCAGCTGGGTGCACCCGGAATTGCGCCTTCACCGGAAACGCGTCAGTACAGGCTCCACAGGCTATGACAGTGAACTCGAACCACGGGCAAAATGTCCTCTGGGGGAACACTCTGCGAAACGATGACCTTCGACCTTGTGTTTCACGTACCACACACGCACTCTCTCGATCCCCTCATCCTTCCGTGCTGACAGGAAGTTCAGCGCTAGCTTATTTTTTCTATGCTGAAATCCAAAGTTAGCTGGGAGTTGGTTGCGAGTTAACGTTCATCGTTAACTCACAGCTTCAGCGGGGTTAATACCACCCTTCGAAAAATTTGACATTTATGGCTGTACTTCCCATCACCCATGATTGCTGACTGAGACGAGTCCCACGGAAAAAGTCTCCCCATTTGTACAAGGAAAACTCGTCCATTTAAAGAAATGCAACTCACACTCTTCCCGGTTCTCCCCGGAAAAGCTTACGATTTCATTCAGCGGATGCAGCTCATCCTGCTGCTCATCTATTCTCTCTTCATAGAAGCTCACCATAAGCCTTCCATCAATTTTTTGGTTTCCCCTTGTACAGGAGGCTGCACTGATCTGGACCCGCTCGTACCCGCTACACCAGCGATCGATTGATAATGAAAACAACGCTATCAGTGGAATATGAGTACGCGCAGACAATCAGAGCGCCCTGACGCAAATGGTGCGGAACGTGCGAACGGGTCCAAACCCAATGAAGTCTCCTATGCACAGTTTTTTCGACTGGTATCATTACACCACCATAATGTAAACAACGACGGTCATCTCACATAGATGCCGATTTATCGTGACTGGCAAAACCGCTATTTCCACTGTTCCTAGGTTCTCTGGTGCAAGAGTAACCGAAAACAAGCAATGATAAATGGGAGAAAACCAGCGAAGTGTCAAGATGATAACAAACAAAAGCGAAGACAACGATGATGAAGGGCGACTTGCAATCGAGCTAGGGTGGGCGCTGGAAATATGCGGACTAAGTCCAGGCCTTTTTTTGAGAACAGCGATCCGTGTAGATCTGTGCCGGAATTGATGACGAGAAGTGGCATTCGATTAGATGCATTGAATTCTTCTTTTTTTATAACCATTTTTTTTTCGAAATGATGGTCGGGCGTAATCCGCAAGATGGAGAAACGTCACTGAAGGTCAAGAAAGTGCACGGCTTCTGGCGATTCGCGCTCGTGGCGCTGATTGATTAACTTGAAAAAAATGGTCTTTTGCAAGGACAGTAAGAAGCTGCCATCATTGTCCCAGCTGCGTTATGGCAGTGGCCCGGTGCAAAAATCAGGGCTGGACGCCTAGGCGGGCGAAACTATATAATAAACGTGATTTTACGTGGTCCCTTGAGTGACCAGTAAGGTTCGCCATCGCTGCCTTGCTTTGTTAAAGGGAGTGGGACAAAATCAGATGAAATACTTTAGGAAACTGAACAGAGGAGGAGTAATTTTAGAGGCTCTGCTTCATTGCAGTTACTCAGTCATTACTTCTTACTATATGCTACCTTTTTATAGTTTATTTTTTCCAAAGGAGATAATATTTTCCGAAGCAAACTACGAAAAATTCCAGCAGCGGCTCAAATCAACAAGCACTTCGAAAATTTTAGAAAAATATCCTATGAAAAGTAAGCTGTTTTTGTAATAGTGCACTTGTGACCCCTTGCTTCAGTAGCTGAAATTTCCTTTAGTTATTTGATTTTGTACTCAATTATTAAAGGATTTTGCTCTAGAAATTACAGCATGCACACAGGAACCCCGCTTTTGTTCCCACCCCCCCCCCCCTCCCCCGCAGCATGTACCTACTAAAAATATAGATTCTTCATAGACAGAAGCAGAGGGCTTTAAAGTTACACTACAAAATAGCCAGAAAAAAACTGAATAATTTGTGGTTGAAAGATTCACACTGGCGCATTTTCAATCAATTTTCCTTATTGCTACTTTCCAAAAGTCATCTTTACGTGAACGTATGAATTTAAACTATTTTTCCAAATAACTGTTGTGGAAGTTGAAGTCGTCTAAGTCCAGAGATTCCCACTTTGTTCCCGAGTACTCCCCTAACCTTCGCTCCACCCCCCTCCTCTTCCCCCTTCCCGGTTTCCACCATTGCTGGGTTAAGCGTTATTTCGGAAGCATAGACGAATACTTTAATTTTGCCCTAAATCAATAATTTTTTGATTTTTTTAGAAAAAAACCGAAAATGTCCCCTGGGAAAATGAGGTGAATGATGGAAGTGGAAATGCAAGAAAAGAGGTACAATGTGAATAAAGAATGACGAATGAAGGACAAGGAAAGGCAATGTAAGGACATGAGAACGTTGTGAGGTGTCTTAAATAAAGCCATAACCGGAAAAAAGATTACAGGTTGTCTTTCATCTTTCCTGATTGAGGTCGCCAGAGCAAATGGGTGTGGCCTAAATGGAGTCCTCTCCGGAGAGGGGAAAAATGAGGAAATTAGTGGAAGAGGCAAGATGGAGTAAGCGCCCGCTCAAATCGCGAACTTTGAACTCTCACTTGTACAAGTATCTGGAGTGTAAGAGCTCAGAAAGAACAGATAAAATTTAGAGAATGGAAGTCCTTCAGGTATGGACTTGATAGCGGCTCCAGGGACTGTGTAGGGAAAGGCACAGTGGTGGCGGCGCGGGCCTTCGGCCGTCGCAGCGCCGTCCAGAACCGCTCGTGGCAGTTGTGAAAACGAGAACTGGCGTGATTTGACTTAAATTGCGTTGTTCTCTGCTGTTCTCCGCTCAGAAGAAAGTCGATTTGTCAACACTACATCAGCCATACCTGGCCGAGAAACCTGTACTTTTCGGCGCTGGAATTCACGGAATCGCCGTTCGCCTGCAATAAATAGGCGCAGATATGAAAACATAAAGGTCCAAAAACACGGTAAAAGTAGATCTGGTTACAGTGCGAACTTGGACACACCGTGCCGCCTGCTTTGTTCGTTTGGCAAGCGGTGAAGTGGAGCAGGAAGTGGGAAGCATTGACATTAAGTGTAATAGATAGCAGCTTTTTTCCGCAATGAGCCTAGAGAATGTTTTCGCTACCCTCTGCGGAACTTCCTGAAATCTTTATATGGGGTTGACCTAGCGAAAAGCGAAAAAAAGCAGGAACAACTATGAAATAACCTCTCAAAAGAAGTTATGCATTGAAGCCACTCCCATCCCGGCTCACGGTGGAAAAAAAACTTCAGAAAGAATAAAAGAGGCTTAGCTAGTAATATCGTTTGAGCTGAGACCTACGTTATAGTAAACGCTCGAAGTTGCACGTAAAAAACGCAATTTATTTGCACACAACCTTATATTTAGACGATGAAGAAGGGCTTTACAAGCCTTAGCAACTTTGCCGAGCAGTTTCCAGAGCTCTTGAGGATGCTGGTGGCGTTCGCCAAAGAACGATCTGTCCAGGCCAAGTCTATTGAGGAAGGTGAAGCTGCTGGGCCTTGGCGTTGTGGGCCCCCGGCAATCCCTCAAACGGCCGCACTCGAGGGATGCACAACGCAACTAATGCAAGAAAGATTCCCAGAAACTCGCACAGCTCCCGAGGGAGGGAACCACCCTTTGCCAGGCAAGAGCACCGCGAAAGGCACTACTGCAAGTGACGACCAAAGATCGACGCCCGTCACCGCTCACTGGCGATCGCTCCAAGTCTAAGGGCAACAAATTGTCACGTATCGGAGCAAGTTTTCTTCGGGCGGGGATCACTCCAATTATCCACTGAAAAATATCTATTATGTCATTTGTAATCGAAAGGTGGACTTGCGATCAAGTTCGGATCCGCAGTGCCAGGGGAAATTGCTAACTGCTAACCGAGTAATTGCCAAAGCTGGGAGGGACAACAGTGCATCTCAGAGTTGCCTCGTAAAAAGTTGGTGGAGCTAACCTCAATCTCAAGCCCCCCCCCCCCCTCCCCTCTTCCCGGTCGATTACAAATGACAATACAGACATGACACATATTCTTCGGTAGGCAACTGGAGTTAGGAAAAAAACAGAAATAGAGCAGTTTCTTTTTCTTTTTTTTTCATTTTATTCTTTCAAATTTTAACAAGTTAGATCTATTGATTATCGAAAATCACCCTAATGTGAGAACAAAAATAAAAAATAGCATGACCTCTATGGCTCTATATTTTAAGTTTCCTCAGAAAATGTCAAGCGAACTGAAAAAAATTGAAAAAAAGGAATTTACACAGAACGACTTGAGAACAAGCCTCCAAGTAGTAAAATACATAGTTGTGGTGTAGGTTGTAGATCACCATGGACAACAATTCTCCGGAAAGCAAAAGTGACTTTTCTACCAGTTTTTCTATCTCTACTCGCCTTTATAGGTTTCAGATGTGAATAAGAATTTGCTCTTCAAATGCTTGTAAATATAGCGAATAGAACGGTTCTGAGAAGTCGAACGAATTTCCGTATTCGAAAAATACTGACCTGAGTGATAGAATGAGCACCGCAATAGCCCAGGGTTGGAAAATGTTGTTCAACCCAGTTGTTGATAGCATTTGTAAACTACACATTGAGTATTTTTTTTGTTTGTTTCTACTTTTCACAAAACCATCAGAAATTTGCTCGTTTCTGAAGACACGCTCATCGAGGGTGTGTTCTCATTTCGGAAATGAATTTATATCGTCCTTCCAAACCTGTTAGTGGTAATGAGGAACAAGGAATAAGTACCGAAGCAATGTCCTGAGTACGAGTTATGCAAGTCTATAAGTCCTCTTATGGAGTGGACAAATTGTGTATCATACGATCATACGAGCTGGTCTATTTTTGGGTAGCGACAGATCCTTCTCAGAAGAAGACGTGAAGAAGTAATTGTACTCTCTCTCTCCAGTAAAACAATGAGTTGACGTAGAGTCAGGAAAGGGTTTTGACAAGCGTGATAATGAAGAAATCAGTTTACTTCCCCGTAAGGAATATTTCTTTAAGCCTTACGTGGAGGCGATCCAAATTTGTGGATTGTTTCTTGTGAACCACACATCTAATCTTGAGCTTTGAACGATTATGTGCAATGAATCACTTCGTGGCTCTTTCCTTGGTTACTACAAAAACGTGGACCGCTGAGCAATCTGGTTCTTACCGTAAAGGTTACCATCTTTCAAGAAGACAGATAAAAGACCGAATGTTCTGAAGTTGTTTTTTTAAGTCACAGCGGCTGTACTGGTACATCACGAGAAATCCACGCATACGTGGAATGTGATTTCTCGGTGACAGATCACGTGGTCTGGTTTAATGTACAACGAACATTCAACAATTTCTCTACTTCAAACGAATACACGCGTCAAGCCTTTTTCGGAGGTGTTCTTATAATTAGTCAAATCAGTGGAAACAAAAATAAAAACCGAGTTCCTCGTTCTACGAACACGGACAAGATTCGATGGACATTTTTTCTACTGCTAAGGAACCATGTTTGAAAATTTTTTGTTGGTCTAACGATCCAACTGCTTCGTCGTCTTCAGAGACCTGGCTGGGATTCATGAACGCATGTCCAAGCAAGGCCAGATTAGCAAACCAACTTTTGCGTCCTGCATCTCCTAACATCACATGGTCTATAAGGTAACCAATCACATTAACCACCGTTGGTTTGCGTTGTTAACGCCCCGTGAATCCCAGCTCTTGAAGTAGAATTGGCCCTTAATCTGTTGTTTGTGGTAGAAACCGCCAGTAGTCTTCACCATTCCACCCAGTCCCCCATCACTGCCCGTGTTTGTTACTTTGCAGAACCCTAAGACGAGGAATAAATCAGTCCTGAACCCAAAATTGTAGTTTGTGAGCCCTCCAAATAACGAAGCATGAGGCACTTCTATGTAGGCCTCCGACGACAGCGATTCTGTCGGAATGTCAGGCCGGCAACCAGCCTCTCAGCAGTAGAAGGAAAATGTTGCTTCGCTTGTGCTTATTTATAGACAAACTGCAATGAATTTGATAATAATAAAAGCCTTCGCCATAAAGAATTTCTAGAGGATGTTCCTAGGCTGTGAATTAAACAGCTATAGGGAAGCGCTGAGGATTCGGTACATAGATCATAACTCAACCCTAGGGGAGGTTTTTTCGAGGGAAAGCGAAACTTCTCTGGAGAAGCGCCGTAAATACAAGAGAATAATTAGACTCAAGCTTGTGTTGTAGCTCACCCATACATGAACGGAGGAGGTCCACGGTAAGGTAGAAGGCGTGCACCGAAAAACTACTCTCAGAAAGTAATAATGACAGATTGTCCACTTCTTTTCGTAAAAATGGTTCCGAAGCCTTTTGCAAAAGTTCCGCGAAGTCAATCAAAGGACAAATGTAACAGTCGCTTTTCTGGAAACAGCTCAAAGGAATAAGAAATGTGTTTGGCGAAATTTAGTGCCGAATGGGTTCGCTGAATGCGGAAGGATAAATATTATAACTAATCTCGTGTGGCCAAAAAGGCGGCTTCAGATCTCAAGCAACAGCTGGTCACCACAAAACACATCTCCGAACAGGTTTCCAAACAAAGTGAAAATTAAAAAAAGTAAAAGTTTCTAGCGGATTCTCAACGGGATTCCATAGGATTTTCAACGTGAAACGCCATGAGGAAAAATTGCTGAGCACCTTCTCAGGATTCCTTATGTAGAAAGACACCAGTGAAATTCATTTCATATTGGTGCCGCAGTGTTGATCGTTTACAGCAAACTACAGCATTATGCCTGTCGACCATACGAAATGTCAGGGTGAGTCACAAGTTTTAGGAATTTTCCTTTCGATTTCTTGATACTCCAGAGCGCAAATGTTTATGAAAACTAAGAAGCACATTAACAAATCAAGTTCGCCCTACAACATAGAGCGTTTGTTCTTGTCTGTCCGTGTATTTCGCGCGACACGAGCTTTCGGCATTACGTTTCACTCGCACTTGCATTTCGTCTTGCATTTTTTCGCCTCAATCGGAATTATTGTTCAAATTTCGCGGGCATTGCATTCCGCATTGCATTTTCTTTTGTATTTTTTCCGCAATACTTATATTTTGGGTCATCTTTCAAATTCTTGTTCAATTTTCACGCGCATTGCATTTCGCATCGCATTTTCTTTTGCATTTTTTTTCACAATGCTTATGTTTTGGGTTTTCTTCTTGAATCCTTGCTTGAATTTCGCGCGCATTGCATTTCGCATTGCATTTTGTTTTGCGTTTTTTTCCACAATGTGTATGTTTTGGGTTATCTATTTGGATTCGTGGTGCTATTTTTCGTGTCTTTTCAGGATTAAATAACATTTATAGAATGTTTGATTTAGCTTGAGGCCACGTGTAATGGATATATGAAGAATACCCTGATACGCCTCTCACTTCATCATACAGGCGACGTCAGTCTGCATCCTTTCGCAAACAGTCATGGACGAGTACTCCGTGGCCACGCATCATCGTCCGCTCATCTGCACCATGAAAATCATGCCGCCAAAGAGGATGCATGATGGACGGTCCGGACCAGCCCGAATCAAGTGGTGGCGGGTAAAAAGAAGGAAGCCACAGTGATCTCCACCATCAATGTACTTCCGGTCACGACCGTCGACGAGACCTAGAGGACCGCAACCCGATCCATTGTAGAAGTGGCCAGTTCAGAGCTTGGCACGACTAAACCAAGTCGCCGGAGAATTGACAGACAGGCGTGGCGATGGACGCATGAAGTGAAAGTGAAGGTGCGCGAGAAGAAACGTCTCTACCACGTATTCCTCGGTGACAAAACGGATGACAACTGGCAGAAATACCTTGGGGCAAGGAAAGTAGCAAAGATGGTTGTGGCTGCTACGAAGGCTGAGCACTGCGACAGAGGTAGCAAGAAGCTAGATGAGAAAGATGGCGAAGAACGCCTCATCTACCGAGTGGTGAGGTCTTGCCAGCGGCAGACCGAAGACGTCGAAAAGTTCTACGGAGTCAACGACGAACACGGTCATCTCTTGACAGACCACTACAGCCTTCTTTGCTGCTTTCTTCGCTTCTAGGTACTTCTGCCAGTTGTCATCCGTCTTGTCACTGAGGAGTACGTGGTAGAGACGTTTCTTCTCGCGCACCTTCACTTTCACTTCATGCGTCCATCGCCACGCCTGTCTGTCAATTCTCCGGCGACTTGGTTTAGTCGTGCCAAGCTCTAAACGGGCCACTTCCACAATGGCTCGGGTTGCGTCCTTCTAGGTCTCGTCGACTGCCGTAAATTGATGGTGGAAGTTACTGTGACTTCCTTCTTTTTAACCGCCACCACTTAATTCGGGCTGGCCCGGACCGTTCGTCATGCATCCTCCTTGGCGGCACGATTTTCATGGTGCAGATGAGCGGATGATGTTGCGTGGTCATGGAGTGCTCGTCCATGACTGTCTGCGAAAGGATGCAGACTGACGTCGCCTGTATGATGAAGTGAGCGGCGTATCGGGGTGCTCGTGGCGGCGCTAAAAATTGTCATATGCTCAAATTTGCGCATTGGATTTTCAGGGCCTTTTTCGAGAAAAAAATTAGAAATAGGTGAAAGCTTTTGCATTCATACAGAAGTCATATGTGGTAAGTCAGTAAAACAAAACTCTAACAACATGAGCTCTAGTATATTAGTTTTAAGAAGTTGCCTAAAGATTCTACAGACATCATTTTAATAGCTTTTCGGCGTGAGGCTGCGAATTATGAGACAGCAACACAAATGTGCATTTGGATTTCGCCCCGAGCCGCCTTTGCCTCCAGTGTGCAGCAGTTTCGTCGCCAAACGTGTGGCCTCTTCTGGACGTCTGCAGCAGATGGATTCCCGGCTCTCCGAGAAGCGGGCAATATTCTGAAAACGCGGACTCTTCGGGAGTGTTATGGACCTGTTTATCATTCGTCATGGAATCCGCATATGTACTTGAATTGGAGAAGAACACGTGCATGACATCTATTTCCAAATGAACGACTTCTCCCATTCAGCCCATGAGAGCTAGAGCAAAATTTTTTCTCTGACCGCTAAAATTGGTCTCGGAGGGTTGGTGTTGCAGGTGACAAACACGACAGAAGGCAGGAATTCCTCAAAAGTTCTGCACTTCAAAATTATCGCGTGATCATCACGTGCAAGAACATTGATTCCTTAACCGAGTGAAAAATTAGGAGAACTTGCAGATAACTCCAAGTACAAGTCTTAAAGTTCTGGTTAGAAATAGAGCGGTGGTGAACAAATTGAGCGAGTGGCAAAGACAGGAATTGCTTGTACATTTGGCATTTTCAAACTAAATGGAGAAATGGGGTTCGGTGTTGAACGAGATAGCATCTCTCTCTAGTAAAAAGGGCTACTGGTATGAGGAAGTAATTCAAGCGTTCCTTGAGACGAGCAAGTGCGTTAGATACACACAGCCCAACTTTCTTCTACGTTGTACAAGTGCGGTTGTTACCGCGGAGTGATCCAGCTATGAACAGGCAATTGTAAGCTCTTCAGATTTCATTCCAGCATGATCCTGAGGTCTCTTCTGATGGGACGGTAAACACGTCCAATCTCGCAGTATTCATTATAATTCAGCGTAATTTGAGTGGTGTTTCTATGACCAGCATAGAACGTGGAAGAGTATCGTACTTCTTTCCAAACAATGCTATCACATCACGTTATAAAAACTGGATTCGTTATTAAAGGTTTTTTTGGGTATGGGGTGTTTCCTGGTCCTATGACGATTGGCACAATATCGCGCACTTGGCATAGATCCCATCAGCTCAGATCAGTTGTTCTACCTTCACTCAGCGATGCTTCAGATTTGGTAGACGGCAGCGAGCGAGCGGGGGTGGACATGGCGGCTCGGGGTTGAAATATTTGCGCCGGGCGGGGTTTTCACGGGGTCGGGGGTTGATCTCATGGATTTTGATGGAAGCTTCGCATGTAGACGGGGGAGAGGGACGGCATGACGGATCTGGATAGGAATTTCCACGCTAGGCACGGGTTGCGACAGGAGACGGGGGTGGGGCTTGAGATCTCGGATTTTGACCGGACCTTCAAATTTTGGACAGGTCTCCTTCAGGCTCGAACCAGACTCGACGACGAACAGCGGCGGGGCGCGTCGGCTTCCACGCGCAGCATGCGGATCGATCGCCGCGGCCTCGTCCGGCTTCCTCGGACGGCGAGCGGCGGCCGTCGCCACCATATATTAGGTCGACCATACCTTGCGCATTGCAGCGTCTGCCGGCTGCACCGCGCGTTGGCGCGCGACGACGCCCTAGGAAGTCGAACCGGCTGGGCTTCTCCGAGCGGCGAGGAGCGTCGCGAGTGGAAGCTTTAGTTTATTGAAGAGAATCTTTCTTACAAATCATCAAGCAATATTAAGCCTATTTTAGTCCTTTCGACGCGACACTTCAGCGGAGTATGTAAGACTGGAGGCCGACACGTAGCCGAGATGTTAGGTACAACCGAGGGTAGCTTGCTGCATGGACTGGCTGAAGATCCCCTGCAGAGTACTCTCCTGGTTACTCCTGGTCTCTCAAAGCACATTGATCTCTTTCCATCAGATAATCAATGGTGAGATCAAGGATTCAAGAAGGAAGTGAAGTCTACAGCGAGCTATCTTCCATAGCAGACATATCTAAGGACGAAACAAAACCCTCTAACAACTAAAACACCTAAACCTTCCTCAAATGCTGTCTCTGCTCCTCAAGTGCTACCCCAAGCAGTAATGGAGAAATTTCATGAAGGACTGCGATCCCACGGTCATTTTCACCTTCTGATAAATCGCAACATATGTACGAAGGGGGTGAATGATTTTGATCGTCTAAGCATCGGAAACTCTGCCAAATAAGGCAACCACTATAACTGTAGTCAACTTCAAATTGTCATTAGCCCCGGGGGTGACGTTTCCAGTGTTCCTTCGCAGCAAATACTCCACGCGAAGGCATTGGATTTGAAAAATGAGGTGGCTCAAAGTATCAGCTTGAGGCTCCGTCAGCGGTGACGGAAGGGTTTCAAAAGAAACAAGCAAGGGAGAGTGGGGGTGGTCATACACGCAACACCAGATAATCTTGAAAAAAGAACGGAACTTCTGGGAGTAACAAGGAAGAATTGGGAAAAAATGGTATTTACCTATCGAAATCGACCAAAGAAGGAAAAAAGCTACCTTTTTAGTAGCACTGCTCATGATAATTAGAAGGAGTGTTAGAAACTATAAACGAAATATTAAATGAATGAATTAAGAATTTTTTTTTTGAAATTTGAGTCATGGAATTTTGAATTAAATTTGAATAATACTGAATTGCTAAACTGTTTTTATAGAGGATCCACACCGCTACATGAATGGTGTGTATCCCTCCGAACTTGCAATTTTTGAAATTCCAATAAAAATTTAAGTGTAAATGAAGACAAATTAAACTTCATTGTATTAATGGGTATGTATAATATGTGGTTGTTACCCACTACGATTTTTACTAATTTATGCTTTTCTAATTAGTTAACCTCTTATATACCCGAGGAACGGCTTTGCTTGAAGCGGCGTGAGACGGCCTGTGGCAATTGCCACTCGGCAAGCGACCACACTGTATGTCTAATCATACCAGGCATCGATCTGAAAAGTATCTGCATCCGGTGACCTAAGTGACCTGAAGCGAGTGAGTTGTGGCCGTGTGGCTTCTGGACATCCAAGAACATGTCCAGCTCCGATTGCAACAGAGTGTTGAGCAACATGCAAGCTCTGCACTGCCATTAAGCAAGCGACATCAAAAAGAAAGTAGTTTGCGCTTCTTCTTCCAAAATTCCCAAGCAGTCCACAAAGCCTTCATCTACCACCATAGAAAGGCTAATGCTCGACTATCGTTTAACATGTGGAGAACGTCGTTTCCCGCTTCTTTGTCTACGGGCAAAAAGGAATCTCCGAAGCAGGATTGTCGTGGTTTTTCTGGGATTCCAAGCGATATCTCGAACAATCGTATTCATTCATTCCGGGAAAACTACACACTTCTGGCGGATTCGTGATCATAAATAGTAGTGTTCCACCACACAAAACAAGACAGGGAGGAAGGAAGACGAGAAGCAGAGGAGTGAGAAAATGTCGTCAGCCGACGATCCAATATGACGAATGTTGTGATGGTGCAAGGCGATCCACTCTAGTTCTTTGCAACTCTACAATCCTAACCTACCTGGAGCAGGGCAGGGTGTGTACATAATACTCAAGAAATAAAATCGCTCAAACACACAAACTCTTCCAACTTTCTGGTTTCTCTTTTCCTCTTGTAGAGAGCGCGTGCGCCGGCTCGCAAGTACTTCTTCCAAAATCAGGATTTGCGAGGAGATAAACTGCAGACGGCTAGCACTAAATTAAGGACAGTCGTAAAACAGGACGAGTCCTTGTTCTCACTAGAGACACGCAAACATATCAGCGTGCCGCGATTCACAATGATGAACTGTCAACAAGCGCGACCCTAAAAAGTTAGACTGAAAGCGAAGGGATCGAACCTCACCATGGCCGATCACTCACCACTACGTGCTTAACGGAACCATTGCTAAGCAATTTTCCTCACTCTGCTGTGAGACTTATTCTGAGAATGACAGCTGTAAAAATCACATCGTTTCGTTCCAAGAACTTGAGAATTCGACGTTTTTCCATGAATCGCAGTCATTTTCTTTTTCACACTCTAGCAGAAAAATCCCCTATTTCGAGAATCCACGCTAAAGTACAAACTCTCTGCCATTTCAAAGAAAAAAATTGCGCTTTTTTTTGCAGCCGCAGAAGTGTGGTCTTATTTGCATTAGAGTATTACATTCGGGAATATTTTTCGGATTTTTGAATGGTCGAATTTCGGAATCTATCGAAACTTCGAGTATCCCTATTTTCAAGTTTTCAGGAACCACCGAATTTTCGAATATTCGAATGTTCGCATGTATTCAAATGGTCGAATACTTGTTCAAATATTATAACATCCAAAAGAATCAAGCATTCACGTATGTACATACTTAGCTAAACAAAAGTTACAGATAGCGGGGTTTTTCAATGGCTTCTGGAGATTTCTTATTTCCTTATGCACGGAAGGGCTACTACTTCCACACTGTCGAACGTTACAAAGACAAGTAGAAAAACTTCAAGTTAGCTTCGGAACACCAATCATTTGTGAAGAATATCGTTGTTCAAAGTGGATGAGAGGATATGAGCTCATAACGAGAATTTTCTTTCGAAAAGTTCCATGAAAAACACATTAGTGGCATTAACGAAAACACTTATCACGTGATTTGTAGCTAGCTTCCCTCCCTCTCTATTGCGGTCAGAACCACATGCGCGTTGGGTTCATAAGGTCAACCCCCAATAAGCATTGAGAGATCCCCTCGTGTACAAATTCGAACACATCGAATTTCCTACTCCGGTTGCTACTGGAGCGCAGGAGCTGCTCAATCCAAGGGAGAAATTTGGAGTCGAAAAAAGCCTGTTGTGCTGGAACCTGGGCAGAAATAAAATGTCAATTTTTTTCTGCGAGAATCTGGCGTCTTTTAGCTTCCGAACGCCTGTGTCATACACATGCATAGCGAACATTCCGAAAGTTGTTCAACAATTACTAATCAAAGGATGGTCCATAAGCTGTTCTAGAAATCTAAACTCATGCTAATATACTCTAACTTTGATATAAATGCATCACTGCATGGATAATTCACGGCCATCCTGTATAGATGCCCAAATAAAATTCGTACAGACGATTTCAAAGCAAAGGTGTTCAGATCCACAGCTAGCGGTCATATTTCTAGAATTTCAGCGTAAAAATTGTACGTAGTAGGCTCAACTTAGAGCGAGAGGTTGGATAAACGGAAAGAGCTGGAAGCTGAACTGGTTAGAACTTACATAGTTGAAACAGCTGTTTACCGAATCATCTAGAAAATCTCGTGGCGCCTAGAATTGTTCTGGTTGGTGCTGCACTAAACGAAATGTCTCACCCTTTTTATGGAATTAACGTATATGCATATGTTCGTCCTAGTCAACAAATAGTTTCTCAAAATATTGATTTGTAAGGCGTACGATAAGCGTCTTCACAGCGACAGTGCCGTCGCACCGCTTTCCGTACAACAGCTCCTATTCTCAAACAATTTTTCGGAAGGACCGCAGCAGAAAACCGGAAGAACCGACAGGTGATCTGCGGTTCTTCCGGTTTCCTACTGCATTTCTTCCGATTAGCTGCTGCGGTCCTTCCGAACAGCTGCTGCGGTCCTTCTGAAAAGCTGCTGCGGTCCTTCCGAATGGCTACAGGGATGTGCGCCCCAATTTCGCAGAAGTGCGTTGCGAAACCAGTTCACGCCTGTGGGATCACCATGCGGCGGTACTCACAAACAAAAATGACAACCTCGCTGAGGGTCAGTGGCTTTACGGTGAGATATACTCATAATGCCAATCTCCCATTTGAAGTTCGGAACCACCAAATTTTTGTTGGTCGCAACAAAATTGAGCTCCGTACATGAGATGGGTTTGATAAAGCTTACTCTCTCTCCTGCATTCTGCTGCGGTCCTTCCGGTTTTCTGCTGCGGTCCTTCCGAATCGTTCTCCATACAAATCTATTCTGCTGCGGTCCTTCCAAACCATTCGAGCGAGATTCGGAAGGACCGCAGCAGAAAACATTCTGCTGCGGTCCTTCCGAAAATTTTTATCTCTGTGTCTCTCACTTCTTAACCACATGAGCGCGATCTCTTTTTGCTGCGGTCTTTCCGACGTTTTGTCTTCTGTGACTAGCGGCGGCTGTACTGGGAACGCTTACATTTACTTAGATGACTGTTCCGAATGTTTCTGGGTGTTCAGTGTACACCTTCGGTTTCAGCAGGTTCCACCCAGGCAGAAATCTTGGAATTTGGAAGCAATTTCTAGGTACTGTCGTCCAACATATGGGACCAAAATCTTAATGAAGTTGAAATTTTCGTCCATATTCAAATGAAGCCCAGAGTTGCGAAGTACGTTCTCCCGAAATATTCGAATTTTTAACCCTCGAATTTTCAAATATTCGAAAAATCGAATAATCACGCTTTCTGGAGTTTTTGAATATTCGAACATTCAAGTACTAGTAAATCATCAAATTTTCTAATATTCGAACATTCGAGTAAATATTCGAATTTTACTTGATTCGGTCAGAACTCCAATCTGAGTCAAACTGGACAACAACATGTGCATGTCGCCGACAATAACTTTAGTCGCTCATCTCCTATTATCATCTTGTCAAGACAACGGCTACAAGAAATTTTTCACAATGAACGTGCGGAAAAATAATAAAAAAAAGGTGGAGAAAGGAATACAGGAAGCCCTGTCTCATTCGCCACGTAGCACAGAATTTCCACTAACAGACTTCTACCTGGCGAAAAAGGACACGGAGTTTCGGGTAAGCACCTACATATTCTGAGTCACAGCGCAATGACTTCTCCCGGTTGGAACCTAGTTTGTTGTGTGAAGGATGAGGAAGGGTAACTGTTAATAAAGATTGGTAGAATTTTGGCTTCTGCGTTTTGTTTTGCAAGAAAACGCGCATTCATAGTTTTACAACCTAATAATTGTGCCCTCTGAAGCATCCGAGATGGTAAAGGAAGACTAGACCACATTTTTTAAAACATGATAGTCTTCGCGAGACTTCATTGACGAGAGGGTGTTGCTGAACGATAATATTTCTGAAGCAAGAAACAAGAAGTCGCTGCTGGAAAAAGTACGAATCGGACGTACATTCGTAAGAGAGGGTTAACACAGCTCGTCGAAACATGAGTGTTTCGCCATCGTTAGCAGTTATGACTTCTGCTGCCAATAAACTTTAATCGCGCACTGCCATCCGGCGAAAATCGACAATCGCACACCTGAAAACTATACACCTGAAATGAAGAGCTAATCCCACAAAGTGGAATTCAAATTCTAGGTCCAATTCGCTGTGACTCTCACTTTTTTCTCTTCAGCTGCATTTGCTTTCAAGGCATTAGGCCGTGAATCGGATTGAGGAAGGTGTACTTAGGAGAAGGGAGCCCAGATGAATAGCTGTTTCTTCCACGGAGTGTGTTTCATCACTGGAGCTCGATTTTTGGAAATTCGGTGAGCACTATATGAGGTCATCCATTAATTTCTTGGAGGGTCCAACAGACTTACCCCAGAATTTTGGGGTGTAAAAGAAGAGAAGAGATGATTTTGGGGTTAGACTGGCTTTGAGGAGCTGGACTCTTTTCTGGAAGCCTTTCGAAGCCTGATTTGCCACCAAAAGCATGAATGATCAGATCGTACATCAGGCACATTTTTTTAATGAAAGCAACGGCAGCTATTACATTTCCGGAGGAATCTCTGTTCTAAAATATTTGATGGAATCAAAGAAGTGCGATGTGTTGAAGGCTCAAATTGCGTTATTGCTGGAGATAGAGTACGAGGGTACAGCGCAAGTCTACACCACCGTCCATCGCACTCCTTGACAATGGAAACGATATGGATTACCAAAGCCTTCGGATTTACCGTTGAACAATCTATTTTTGCCTTTCTGAGCTGGTAATGTTGGACATTTTCGATCAATGGTTACGAATTGGAGTTCGATAATATGGTGATTTCCAAGCGTGGAAACGCCACCATGGAAAAGCTTCATGGAGATGTTAGAGAAGAAGTGCATCTGAGCCAAATAAACTTGTCAATGAATTGCGATTGATTGATTCTTCATCGAAAACCCTTTGACTCAAAACACGATGGAAGCAACAAGATAAAAGGTAAGAAGAAGACCACTCCAGATTAAAAGGCAAGATGAACAGCTTGAAGCACCTAGACCGATCGCGTGATTATTTCACAGCCAAATCTTTTAATTGCTTTTCAACCACCGCTGGATAAGGCGCTCTTGTTCTACACCTGTTCGTGGTTCCTCTCCTCCCATTGTAATGTATTGTCAGCTCTAGACATGAAAACGGCGTTACAGCAATGAAATTGTGACATAACCTCATGATTGTTTACTTATCTCATTTGTACCCAAACAACACTCAACTTACCAAGGCACGGGTGTATTCATATTTGTACTCAATCGCGTCTACGATGACATGCTCAAGTCCTTGGGGCACACTCCACGAATCCATTGGCCTGACCTTACCAAATTAACACAGCTGTTATACCTTTAGGCAATCGCGTCAACGCGCAATAACTCACAGAATTATGAAAGGTGACTCGTCATCGGATTCGTATTCTTTAGAAATTTTTGCCTGGACCTCATTTGAGGAGGTTATTCGATGCCCTGACCACAAAAATCCCACATATTTTCTACCCTAGCGCCGTTTTCGTAAGTTCGCGGAGGGAATCATGTAGGAGAGTTAAATAAAATGCAATCTGCGACGAGGAAAACGAAGTGTTGGCAGTGCCAGATGCTGTAGCCTGGCTAACGTAAGTGGTGTTAGAGTACAAAGTGGCTACGATTCTCATGTTTATCACATTCATTAACCTTTTCATCAATTAGTGAGGAAATTTCCGGAATTTTCTGAGCAGAAAAGCGGTAAAGTGTCTGATCAGACTGCCATTTCCTCACCAGAATTCATACTTTCTCTGTTTCTTACAGTGATCTCACTACATCTTCACAGAAACAGGATCAGGATAAGAAATTAGTGCGACTTTCGTGATAAGCGCATCGAACAACCTCCTAAATTGAGGTGCAGGCTAGAATTTCTAGAGAATGCGAGCTTTTCAAGTTAATTTGTCCACCTTCTTCGCCGAAACTTCAAATCGGTGAGAGTGGGGGCGGAGAGGAGTGGTATTTGAAAACCAAAGCCGAACACGGATTTTGAAACCATTCTGTGCCGTACCCCCAAATTTATAGGTGAGCGGTGGAATTACCGGAATCACCTTGAAATCTTCCCCGTTTTTGCACTGGGACTGTGACTATTGCGCTCATCGCTAGAAACTTATACTAAGAACGACAATTTTTTCCATGATGTTGTCATTTCCCGACGTTCACTCAAATTTCTCTCGATTCTCTGCTGTGGTCCATAAGGGTGCAGAAAATAGGTTCATTGTCGAAGCATCATGCGATGTTTGTGTTCCTTTGGTCTTACTGCGCTTGAACCATATTGCTGATGGATTACCACAAATGCGTGAAGTTTTGCTCACATCGAGATACCCATGAGTTCCACAATGAGCCTACTGTGTCTTTTCCAGGTGCATTTCGGTGCTGAATGAATGTCGCATTCTTGATGTGCTTGGTTTAACACACTTGGGGAATATGTCCCTTAATTCTTGACACTTCTGGTTTCTACACTCAATATTGATAGTTTATTGAGTGTCTTTTAATAAAAAAAAGTATTCAAAGTGTCAAGGATGACTCCGGTAGGTTGTTGGTGGACTGCATTTCGGCTTCTTATCGTGTATCACTATATTGTGCGCTCAAGTAGATTGCATACCCACGGATGATAACGCTCTTACCTGGAGGAGCTTGAAAGACTGCTAATGAACGGCGCATTTGTGGGGGCCCCACCGCTCATATCCCCTTCTACCACCTTGTGTGCGGTGTTTCACCGCTCTCCAAAACTTATTCTGGATTCGAGTGTAAAATTCTCGCTGAAAACTTTCCTCTCAGGCTTTGTCATCTTATTTGGCTGTAAATCCAATCCAACAAATATGCAGCTCAAAATGCAATTTCGAGGGTGTCCTAGGACCTTTGGAGAGCATATGGTGCCCAAAAGGTATGAAGACGCTTTCCTAAAATCACACCTTGTCAGGATGCAAAACGCACTGCATCTACATCGCTTGAACTTTTTTTATGGTGGTGAGACTATAAATGAAATGAACGTAAAATATACTGAATTTTAGGTATGTTGCCACTCAATAACTGTCAAGATCAGAAGGTCATGTTGAAGGCGACCCTATGCATAGGAAAGAGCAAGTCTTCCTCTATTGTAATGGTGTTCAAACTTTTCCCCCTACAAAGCGACCGTGCAGATAGTCGCATCAGAAAAATACAACATTCTTGAACTTACCAAAAATTAGGTCTTTTTTCCACGAGCCTTTCCCCCAAATATGTTAAAGGCGCCAAAAACTTAGGTGTGACTCCTAAAGAGGGCGTCAAGCTATGCATTTCCTCAGAATTTTGCTTCTCAAGCTTGCCTGGGACCACTTTTGTTCCGTTAGTAAACTGATGGTAAACAGTTGGTAAGAATGGCAAATTTTCCAATTTTTTTTGCAACGATTTTGCACCCAATTTCAGCCCCCTATTAAACTGAGCAAGTAGCGCACAAAAAACGCAAGCATTTTTCCAGGTCACATGCTAACCTTTTTCAAGTTCGTGCCAAACGAGCATACATCTGCACGTGTACGATTCTGACTCTGAGTGAAACAAAGCCAGTCACGCGTGACTTTCATAGCTTAAAAAAGGTGATGACACTTTGTTTTAGTTCGTACACATAGATATTTGACGTCCGACTGCTCCACATGCATTTCTCCACTCTGCAAAAATTAGGCTTCGGCGGGGATCGAACCTTGGACCTGCACGAATACGATTTGTCATCACGGCCAGCCGTGATGACCCCGGCATTCTTGGCCCCGCCCATCCCAATTACAAGTACGGGCGGGGTCATGGAGTCCTCATATTCCATACTATAGCGCTCAAAGAGCAGTGTGGCTGATCTCGTCCAATAAATCTGAACCATCTATCCTCTCTATTCTTAATGCAGGGCCTCAGAACCCTGTTAATGTCATCTAGCTGTCCATTCTGTGTACATTCTTGAAAGGGTTTCCTACGCAATGTCTTTAGGCCCACATATTTTGGTACACCTGCCGGACTATTCTTCCATGATGTCTGTGCTGCAGCAAATCTCTTTGAAGGTCAACAACATCCTGTCCTGACTCGAACGACTGGAAGGTATTCTCACACGAATGGACTGCCTCAAAAATGTGGACCCTCGACTAGAGCAGCTGCAGCTCGACAACGAACTCCTCTTGCAGCACACAGGAAAGACTATGGCGCGTACCGCACCTAAATCTAACTGTGTGTTTTCCCTGTGCCTGTGGAGGAGAACAGGGGCTCGCATTATTCGAGTTGCTGTTGCAAGTACGCGGATCCGGTATCCGGGACGGTTCAGGATAGCAAATTGGGCTTATGCCTGAAATGCCTGAAAGCATCTCACGGGGAAGACTGTAAGATTGCATGCGTTGGTTGTGGTCTCGGCCACAATCAACTGATGTGCAACTCGAGGCGTCCCCACGTCGCCAACAAAAGCCTGCAATTGATGACGACTCCTGCCGCCAGCCACCGCCACCACACACCTGTTCGGCCGCAGCATCCCGCGACGATGCCACGAGCCACCGCCACCGGCAGCAAGCCATGCAGCCCGATGCTGCGAAGAAACATTGTTGATGTATGTAAAAAAATATTCGTGTCGTTTCTCATGCCTTGTCGCCCCCGAAGTGTCATCACGGCCTGTCATCAAGCCGTGATGACCCCGGCATTCGTGGCCCCGCCTACCGGTTGTAAGTAGGCGCGGGGTCATAGAGTCTTCATATTCAATACTAGAGCGCTCAAAGAGCAGTGTGGCTGATCTCGTCTAATAAATCTAAAGCACCTATCTTCTCTATTCTTCGTGCAGCGCGTCAAAACCTTGTTGTCTGTCCATTCGATGGACATTCTTGAAAGGGTTTCCCACCCAACGTCTTCACGCCCACATACGATTTCTGTGTTGCTCCAGTTGCATATAATAAGTGTGTAGAGTGTGCGACAAGGGCAATTTATACTGGATGCGTGCGACTGACGCGCGTGCGTCTATATGATGAAGAATAGAGCCTAGTCGCATTGCAGTCGCATCGCAGTCGCAAGCCAGACGCACGCGTCTACTTCCTCGCGCCGGCCGCGCGTTCTTTTCATTGAGGATGTTCATGCCGTGTTGACCGGTCTTCATGGAAAATCTCCAGCAAATGGATGCGTGCGACTGATGCGCGACTGACGCACGCAGCTAGTATAAATTGCCCTACAGATACATGTATGACAATTGACTCTTGTGAATGAAAATTTCTACCTTGCAAAAAATGTGTTCTTGCGCGGATCGAACCCGTTGTTGTTAATGCAGAAACAATGTTGTTAATTCCCAAATACCACAAGACAACTGCCGTAAATGGTCTTTACACAATTCCAAACACTAATCATCACCTAACTAGCTCATTATTCGTAAACTACTAGGCTGTACGGTCCGTGTCGTGAATTTGACCTTTCAGGTGCCATCGCACAGGCATCAGCGTGTGCCTTCAGGATAGATCTGTAAGGAAACAGGTGAGCTCTTACTGTATATGAGGTGTAACGGGTCTTAGAAGGCCGTTTTTACAATATTTATTAACTTAAGATAAGATGGGAACGGGTTCACAGTTGCATGGGGAAAGGTGGCACGACCGCTGCTCCACGGACACTGAGTTTGTGGCGGCTGGTCCGCCTTTTCATGATGCGGGCTTTCTTCCGACACCAGCCAATGGCGGATTGTCCAGATGTAGCGAACAGAGTTTGTAAATTATCTACATATGTATATGTATGTATTTATGATGTTATTCCACATCTTCATGATAATGCAACTAAACGAAGGCAGTCATCCTCTTCTTTAATATCGTGCTTTTTTAGTCTTGCATGTGTATATGTTTGCAGATGAGATATTTCCATCTCTTCTCGACAACTCGACTCTTCTGTGGTTTACACATACGAGCCGGCAACGAATTTTTTGTTTCAGGGTAAAAACGCCTTTTGCAAAGCGCGTGAACGTCCCACACCTGCAGAGAAGCAGGCATGCATCGAGTCCTGTGCCTGGATGCATCATTGACAACGTTATCCGCTACCTCAAGGTACCTCAAGGACTACCCATGGTGAACTGCAAGGTAAAGTTAAGGTTCTGACGCATGAACGTCTAGGCGGCGAGGTAACGTTGCCCGCAGGTGACGGCAGGAAAAAGTGGTGTGTGCAAGTACGGACATTGCGCAAAGCGACGGCGCACACCGATCGATAAGTATCACAATCATTCTCTGGTCGCCGCCAACGATTCGCATACGGGTCTTTTTGTCCTATTATGTGATGTGATTCTATTCATCATTTTTGATCCATGGCTTTCACAATCGATTTCTAGTGGCTGCCAAAGATAGGTTTTTTGTTCTGTGATGTGATGATGATGTTCTTTTACAGGAGATGGACCTCAAAAGAAGGGCCAGCTCTTATGGATAGGGTAGTCCCTGTGGTGAGAGGGAGGTTCTTCAAGGAATCGAGCTTCGTCGACTTTCGAGCTTATATTGCGGAAATAGGTCGATGTTTAGCACATTGCCGGTCAAACTTCTGCGTCACGGAGAACCTCTTACCTGATCTGCCCGTCCGCACCACCTACGCGATACGGCAAACCAAAAAGGCGCTGAGGTTGCTGGGCGTTATCCCCTGCCATGGATATTTCTCTGCCTATCACTCTTACTGCGTCATGAATGGCTAGATAGGAGGACAGAAGATATGGTGGCGTTTACAGGCAGCATCGGCTCAAATCTTTGTGAGATTTTACTTGATTTCGGGATTTTGAGGGGAACTGAGATGAGGAGAAATTCGAAGAAGACGATGCGCAGCATGGTCAAAATTCGAAAATATGCAAGGAGCCCTCAGGAAAACAGAAGATGTAGATACTCAAGCACACCAATACAACATTAACGGCCACTAGAAATCGATTGCGAAAGGCATGGGTCAAAAATGATGACTAGAATCACATCACAGAACAAAAAAAAACCATATGCGAATCCATGGCGGCGAATATAAAATGATAGTGGAAGCCTTAGATCGAAAGTAATGACTAGAATCATGTTACGGAACGAAAAAACACGTATGATTGATGATATTGTTCGCAAATCTCTTCATAACTAGATATTTTTTCCTTTTTCAGCTTGCTGGAAGGTCAGCAGCTTGAGGAGTGAACACGCGCGCCATAAGGCGCACCATGCGCTTGAAGCAGAATCTACTTATTACACGAATCGCAGAAATCTTATTGCTGAGACTCCAGTCGAAAGATTGCGGAGAAGCACTCGGTCCGCGTAGGTCGAGATAAAGAGAGCCTTGAATTCCCCATAGGTAAGTCTATGTCACCTTCAGAGCAATAAGTTGTCAAAAACATGCAATTCTAAGCCATCTTCATCATCATGTGACCCAGCCAAGGAACGACAGCGTTCTTCACGCAAATGAGTAGCCTAATCGAAGAGCTAATCAATAATCAAGTATTTCTCAAAGTGATGGCTCTATAGCATTGGCTCAGTATAGCATTGGATACCAGGAAAGTGATATGGAACATGTCCTTATTACGTTGCGCAACAAGATGAACACTCCATCTTAGATTCACGACTCCATATCAGCGAAACTTCATTCCCGCCCAATGACGAGCGCCGGGGAAAGCTTGTTCTATTTTCTATGGTGACTAAATTTTTGACACATGGACCTCGGGAAGATCGTTTTGATTTGGCGTGGCGAGTTAGTAACGAGAATCATTGCGATAAAAGATATCTGGAACAGTTCCGCGAGAGGACCGAACTTCTAGACGATGGATATCCGCTACACCGAAGAAGCGATGACGGTAGGAGAGTTGTTGATAAAAGGAAATAACGGTCGCCTCCAGCCAGGACGTGATCATTTACAGCGTCCACGTACTTATGCGTTACCAACGCCACATCAATGTCGAGTCCTGCTGTTCCATTGCGGCTTTCAAATATATTTTTAGATAATTACAAGAGAACAACCAAGGAGTTTTGAAGGAATCTCTCGTTGAGGAAGATCAGAATCGTGCTGTTGGTGTGGAAATGAAGAAGGTTTACTTAGATGAGAGGTTCTTATCCCACATTGGAGGGGCTTACCGTTTGCTCGCCTTTCCTACGCAGGGTAGCATGAACACAGTCATTTCATTAAGCCCTCATTTGCTGGACCAAGGGCGTGCGTTCTTCAAAGGCACCCCTGCTCGTCAAGTCGCTGTGTGTGAGTAAACGGCTTGCTTACTTTTCCTTGGCGTAACTTGAAGTGCTGCTAAGATGTCGTGAGTAGAGGTTACTGAGCAGTTTTCTTCCAACGGTTGCAGTTGTTTTTCCTTCAAACTAGAAGCGCGTTGCGTCGTTTGGATCTAGCCTGCGAATCCAGTGATGAAAGAACTGTATGAGTTGCGCAAGATACTCCTCTATACACGTGCATTCATTTTTTTTTCATTTGGGGACCGTCGCACTGTTGTAGAAGTTGCTCACAACACTTTCATGGAAACTACTCCGGCACCTGGTTTAGTGGACGCCAACAATGAGTAGGAGAATTGCTTGCGATCCGCGTGTGCAACCTGCTACTCGTCACCTTTTCGCCCATATTATACTCCACTGTCGCCCAACAAATCCTGAAATGATAACATTCATTTAGCAGGAAAAGATGCCTTGTTGTAAAAGCCGCAGCGCTACTTCTGCCTTGCTTGATATTCGCTCGCTCGACCACATCGGAAGGATTTTTGTAAGCAGTGGGATGTCTCTGAAAAATTGTGGTACATACCGCATGTGGACATGGATCATTGATTCTTCTTATTACCCCTGCGTTTTTCTGAGAAAGGACTGCAATATGTCACGGATAGCGACGATATGCTTTCAAGCTCTTAAAGCACTCCCGTCATTCATCTCTATAATAGACCAGATCAGAATGCTGTTAAGTAGTGAAACCAAGAGCATGTAGTGAAACCAAGGGCATTTCAGACATCTCTAATTTTTTATGTCCTGTCCTTATACTTAAGGAAACGCCAGGAATCAGTTTTTCTCTTTTATGTCGCGTGTTCTTTTTGGTTGTTCTACTAGATAATATTGTTTGCTTGTCTTTGAGTTTGAAGAACTGACACTTTTTCTTCTGTTTCCTCCTAATATTGTCTTCTGAGCTATGCCTGTTACGTGCACAACTAGAGTGTATTAAATGAATGAGCGAATAAATAAATGAGTAAACCTCTGTGGAAAAAAAAACAAGGACTTATAGGAAAAAATAGAGAAGGAAGTACAATATTGTCGGATTATTTCCTGGGCATGGTCACTACGTATTGACGTGTTTGCGATGACCATTATTCATTTATCACTATCCCTAGCTCTAGTAAAAAGTGATCGAGCACTTCAGCTCCTATGCTCCTTTCCCAGTATTTTCTGTGTACAAAGCCTTGCACTCCTTGTGAATCACTTCGGCAAGCCGATTAGTCAGGTGACAGCCAAATCTGTTCATTCACTTTCTCATCCAGAGCTACATACATACGCGCGCTTTGTAATGATCGTCGCATTGAGACACGAATTTTAATACTGTTTCTCGTGAGAGGTAAAGAAGGTGAGAAGCATTTGTAAAGATTTTTTGTGCTGTTGGTCATGCTTCTCTTTTTATTATGCTTGCCAACGAATTTTTCGCGCAGAACGAACCAACAACAGGAACTTGTGGGGAATTTAATTCTTCGTCTCTTTAATTCAAACATGTCCAACTGCAAGACATGCTCTAAAATCTCTTAGTTCATATTCAGGATTATGGTAATTTCTTACATTTCTGGCTGCGATGGCTATCATCAACGGTACTATGTCTGCTATTACAGGCGACATACACTGTATGTATTAGTACCGTGATAAGCCTTCTCTCTGAGCATCAAGACAGTTACCAGAAAACTAACAATCTCACAAACTCACATGTCAGTCTTCTGCATACATTGTGATCTTGGTAATACTTACTATACTGGTACTCCATAAGTTGTTCCTAGTGAAATATGGTCAGAGATCTTTCCTTAGGTGAAATCATTAAAGGATGACTAGTCACCGTACTCGGCTTGAGCCCTAGTCATCACATCTGGGGGTGTACCCTGGGTTCTACCCTGCACGTACTGCGTTCGTCGGAAGACGTGCTGTGTTCATCTCCTCATGTGTTTTCGTGTTTGGCTTGACTTTTGACATGTCCTCACACTATTCCGACCTTACACTGCTCCGACTATTGGGGCGGTGCAGGAGCGGAAACAGAGCGAAAATACGCGTGTAGTATCTGAACCCTGAACGACCATGCACTCTGGGCTGGAGATTCATGAAACGGTAACCAAGCAGACCAACGTTGGTTAGTGTGGTTGGTTATTGTATAGACTACTGAATATAGGGAGACAGAGGAAGTGAAAATGGGTTTGCCAGCCAGGCTTCAGTTAATTATGCGTTCGTGAATCCTAGCCTTGTTTGCTGGCAACCGGTGGGCCTCGCGGTCACCCAGGGTTCCTTACACACACGTCACGTCCCACGTGACCACATCCCATGCATCTCGCCTGACCGGGTGTTGCACTGAGCCATGGTTTCAACTAGGCCTCAGAAGACCAGTCAAACCTCTTAGGGTTCGCCCCTTCAACACGTATTCTCTCCGCCGACGCGTATGTGCCCTACGAGTGCCTGTCATGCTTGATGCTCAGAAAAAAAGTGAGAAAAAAAGAAAAACAGAAAAAGAAAATGCTCAGAAAAGTGCTCGTCTATCTTCCTCTTACAGTGAAGCCGTTGTCCTTCATGTCAAAAGTGAAACATATAGCAACACCTTGGTCAAATAGAAAGAAGGTGATTTGGACTGTATTGCTCGCGATTTTACAGAGAAATCCTCGGCATTCAGAAGATTGAAGATGCGATGTCTGGAAATTTTCTACTATTCCATGAACCCCAACTCCAACTGATATCCCTTGTAAAAAGAGCTTGCTTTCCTCTGCAAATACATAACCACATCCGAACAAACCTACAGGGAACTCCAAACGGACGCAGACAAGGGTCGGGACCGCGGCGCGGCTCTGTTGGGTAGAAACGCAGGCGTTCCCCATGCTGAGCTCCCGTGTCTCTGCCCAAGAGAGCCGCGCCGCGTTCCCGACCCTTGTCTGCGTCCATTTGGAGTTCCCGGTGTATGATTTTGAAAAAAAAATGTCATCTCTTTCGTATCAATCCAAAGGTATGAGAAATAGAAAATTGAGAACTCTATGTTTCATCCATGACATTCAATTCCTCACTCTTGCCAACTTCAACTATTTTTATCGAGCTGATTTTAATCATGCAGGTGCTCTTCTTGGACACTCTATAACTATTGTGTAACTTCTTACAGTTACTCATAAATGGTTCCACGAGTTCTCTGGTGAGCAGGAGTACGAGAATACTAAATTTTTTAGACATTCCATGCTTAGAGAACATCCGTTTATATGCTCCGGACCATGATGAACATTTCATTGGATGAATTAAGCGCAGCTTGAAAAAGCTCCATTGGTACCATTTAGAAAAGGTTAAATCACAGCCGGAGTATCCTAAAAACAACACAAACAGAAGCCTAGGCCTGATTTATCATTGGAGAGTTGGATGATCCTATACACATCGGTACGGGGTTATCCTTGGTAGCAGCCGGGTGTTGGCGACGTCGCGCATGGGTAAACAGTTTGAAGGCTGCCAAGTAAAAGGTAAATTTGGGGTAGGTTAGCATGTTGCCTCCTCTCCAAATGCTACGAGTGCTCTAAGAAGCTTTTTGAAGCTATTGCTATCTCCCTCCATGATGGAGAAAATTGTATCTCTAGTCGACGAGTTCTACGGATCTGCGGTATCCACGTGATGACTCCGCAGCTGAATTTCGGTAGAAGAGTTTTAGAAGTAGAAGAAGAGAGAGGTTCAATAATGGTCAATTATGGTAACTTAAAGCCCAAAAAACATTCCGCAGTCACAAATCGTACTGAAAAAACCTCACTCCTGCCAAAAACCAAGGAATAACGCGATTCTTTTCACCCAAACTTACGTCATTTATTGGAGGCTAGATCTATAAATGAGTCAGTCAATCCTAAACAATATTTCATCACTATTTAACTTGGACCATCATTGAGCTTTGTCTTAGACTTGTGGAGTAGTGAAGAGGAAGCTTAGACATAGGAGTTATACATAACTTGCTCAACGGGAATTTCCCGTTCGGAATACTCCTAGCAGTGTCAACAGATTCCTGGAGGAAAAAAGCTGTCCATTACGATTTTTGCGCATCTTGCTACGCCCAATACGGCGATGGAATGCGCTGTTTCGAACTTCGTTCCGAGGTTGGAGCGAATTCAGCGTGTGGTAACACTGGCAGCATTTGATCATTGTCGCAAAGAATTTTACAATGTTTACAGAGCATCAAACTGCGTCTCTCGTGCGCCCATTTCCAGAGCGATCCGCCCTCGCTCGCACGACTTCCTCCGGCGATGGTGAGCACATCAATTTTTCCTCGTGTACTGAATGTAGAGTTGCTTATTTCAGAGGCAGCGGAAATCACTGGGTAATGTTTTCGAGCCACTATGAAGGGAGTCTCGTTCTTACTTGCGCTTGCTAGGTTACGTGCGGGAAGCGCAGAGGGAGATGCTTGAGCGGTCGTCGCGGTTTGGGGACGTGGATCGCAGGTCAATGTGGAGCGCCACCTACAGACGTATATTTAGGTCCGTGTATCCACAGGAGACGTGGGAACGACTGGAAAGTCGCGCTGAAAGGTGAGTCATCTGCACATGGTCGTCACGTCTGAGCTAGTCAAGAACTCGTGGGGCACCTCAGGCGCATAATCGTCCTTATTCTCTGTTCGTATTTTAGCTATAGTATTTGCCTATAACCAGAAAGGCCACCTGTTATTTATCTGACAAGATCAAGGTGATGGTTTCTAGGACCGGACGCAAAAATGACAAGCCAGGGGGTCGGGGGTGGGGGGGTACTGAGAGAAAAGTGGCGTGTCCACTAGTTTGAGGACTTGGATGGAATAATAAAAACCTAAAAGTATTATCTTCGAT
>KN726685.1:13430-37862 GCA_000816745.1 Ancylostoma duodenale
ACCGCGACCTGCCCGCGTCAGTTACCCGTACCCCCCCCCCACGCACCGGTCATCCCCCGTCATTTTGTCTACTTGTGCAGCCAACGTGTTATTGAGTTAGTAAAACTTACACGACGGGACATCTTCTACGAATTCCGCCACAACAACCCAACCGACAGAGAAAACCCACAAGTGAATTATTCGGAAAGTTACTTATCTCCGCTCAAACGCTCTACAAAAATTGGTATTCGGAAATGGGGTTTTTCAGCAGTGTTGCCTAGAATCACGTATACCGTTGTGATCACCACCTCCTGGAGATTCTTTTCATATTGGAATGTCAAAAACGATTCTGAGGTGGGACGCTGCCTCTAATTGTCGCCATGAGCTGCCTACCTAGGTACATTTGCAGTCCCTCACTGTTATCCGAATCGTTAGAAGAAGATTCCACAGCTTCATTCTCAGTGAAGTCGCTTTCTACAGTTGACACCAGTTCCGCCGTTGGGTTCTCGGTACCCTCGCAGTTATCCACGTTGAAGTTTTCTAAAGAGATGAAGCCATACGTAATACGAATTTAAAATGGAATATTTCAGGTTTCCATGGCACTAACCTCCTCCATCTTTATAGAGTGCCCGGACATGTACGTGTTTGCATGTAATGCCACACTTCACTGAATCCGCAAATGAGCATACTCCGCACACTGGACAGACGTTGCAGAGCGAGCAGTGCGTTCTCTTCTAAGCTCCTACATCGGAAAGTTGCAAAAGATTGCGTCCATCTAGGCGTGCCGGTATTTTGTGTGATTGCACAACTCTATTCCGCAGGTGTCGGTCTTTCCATGTACTTGCACGCTGTATGTGGGTAAGAGTCCACCTGAACGCTTGTAGGATCTGCAGTAGCATGGAGACTCTTATTTAGTTCTTCCAGAGAAATATGAGTTCTGTATAAAGCTTATCCTATGCTCATACGGTGTATCTTCCTGTAAAGGGTTGAAATTCGCAGTTGCTCTTCGTACATCTTGTTCTCGTTTATTTATCTTCAATGCTTCAGAGTAGTGGGTAATTTTGTATGATGCCAGTCCTCGAACCTTCACAAGAATCCGAATGAAAACGTGCGTGTCGTTTATGTATATGTATGTATGTATGTTTGATATGGTGCAGTGAAATTGTGCGTAAATTTCGGTGTATCTATATATCGTGTGATCACACATTTATCATTGATGACTACGTTCATTCATGAATTCATGGAAGCAACGCTTTATTGAACGAAAATGATGAGAATATTATGAAGGTTCTTCACAAAATTCGCGTGGAACAGCATAGTGACATAGAGGCTGTTTTACATGAGCTGTTGAGACTGAATGGCTGCTGCGAGTGCTTCGCTGCGAAGTACGCTGTAGGCCTTAAGCAACACTTGAAGCAGTGTACCTCAATTTTTTACCAATGAAGGGAGCAGCAAATGTGCAAAGTTTGGAAGAAAAGTGAATGGGAAGAAAATGAGAAAAAACTAATGGAAGTGAAAGTGGACCTACATGAGAGCTTCCAGCATATAATCTCGATTGATGTGCGGGGATAGAATATTTGGTCTGATTAAGTGCTGTTGCGCAAGCAGCCAATGCCGGATGCACACCACCCGTCTATAACTCGCATTGTAAATACAGTGAACAAGAACGAGCGACGCAAAAACGGAAACAACAAAAATGGAAAGAAGAATTAAATGTGATTTGTTCCGCCCCTTACTTTGAACGAATCACATTTGCTAGTCCTCCGAGGCTTATCATTAAAGTAGAGGACTAACTAGATGAATGAGAGAGAATGAAAAAAGAAGAAGATAAGGAAAGATAGAAGGAAAGGATGGGAGAGAGAGATGAGAAAGAAAAGAAAAATTTTAAAAAGAAAAGTTATAAAGTTTGAAACACATAATAAATAATAAAAATAAAGTTAAAAAATTCAGCAAATCAAAATTTGAAAGAGACAGTAAAAAAAGTTTAAATCAGCAACGAATCATTTGAAACCCATTTTTGATTGCAGTTGTTTGCCGCTGATTCTGCGCCATTTAAACGTAGACATATTAAGACACATAGACATATTATTAGAAATTCACCGAAGAGGTTATGAAAGTTTTTGAAAAATGAGCTAGAATGGACTTTTCATACACTTAGTTGAAGACATGTGATGATGAGGTGAGATCGTCAGCCGCCATCAAAGGTAAAGGAAAGAAGTACCCATCCCTAATGACCTGTGAATATCCTAGATGTTAACATCCATGTTGTAATTCTCCCTCAGGTGATATCACTACATCTCCATGCAGATTAGTTTGGATAAAGGGAGAGACACAAGTGTCTGAGGTTAAAAAGGTCATTGAGGAAGTAATTCACCGGAGAGGTTATGAACAAACCTTGGTCTCCGTTACCACAGAAGCCCAACAAGCCCTGCTGATTAAGACCCAAACAAATGGATGGTCAGTCGATGAAACCAATAGGACCTAAAACATATTTTTGCCTGAGTCCTGAACCAAACATGACTTGTGGGCCAGAGCATTGCTCTGATAAAATCCTGCGAAAGGACGTCTCAAGTGAGATCAACTCCATAGCAATGCAATTTTCTTCAAGGAAGAAACGAGCATTGTTACCGTATTTTTGGCCCACCCTGTAGTAGCAATGGTACTTATTGATGACCTGCATCCGTATGCTGTATCTTTCAAGATTTCGAAATCTTTGGTTGTGGTAATGTTACATCCTTACTGGCTTCTCGGTTGCAGTCACTTTTCAATAGCGCTGGAAAGTCTTCATCTACCTGTAAGAAATTTAAATACGACTGAAGCACATATGCTACAATCATTCAATGCAAATACCACAAAAACAACTTCAATGAAACCTATAGTTTCAATAATGTTACCTGTTTAGAATTACTTGGAGCAACTGCATCGCCAGGACACAGAAACGCTTTCAATTCTAGAGATCCTCAACTTAGTTTTGTTATATTTTTTGTTACTTCTTTGCAGTGATTTTGCCTCCCGGTTAGTTCTTCATTTTCGGTTTTTGTATTATTGGTACAACGTGTTATGATATTGTTTTTTTCTACAGTTAATCAATGCTCACTTCAAAGTCCTTCTTGTCCGCATTGGACTTTGGATGTATGATGGCCGTACCCAACCAGAATAATCTGGGCCAAGAACAATTCAGTTGGTCAATTTCTGGGAATAAAATTTTGAGTAACATAGAAGCTTTGCAGTCTAACTACTCTTCGAGTGCAACCTCTCCGAGATTGGCTGGTCATCTCTATATTATAAACGGTACCTATATAATAAAACGCTATGCCATATTACGAAATCGGTCTGTATGTCGCTGGGTGATTCATCGCCTGAGAGGGTGGAGGGAGTGCGGATTTTTTCCGTTTTCGAGTAGAATTCTCGGTATTACGGGTAGAGGTTTACAGAACAAGGACAGCTTTAGCTCGGGGAGGGTTCCCTATACCCATCCGAGAGGTTATTTCGCAATTCATCGAAATTAAAACTCAAGAGCAAAGAGAATGCATGCCTGTCGTTACTAAGCTTTGAAGACAAGCGAGCTTGGAGCCCAGGTGAACAGAATTGCATAATTAAAGCTCAGGCAACTCTAATCCCCTCGATTTCTTTACCAGCCATCCTTTCGGAAGCACATTTTCTCATGCAGCACTACTCGTGCAGGATCTACGCTAACAGAGGAGGCACAAAGCTGGCACTAAATTGGAAAGGGCTCGTGTGCGAATTTTTGGTGCTCATCCACTGATTTCAAGGCCTCACCCCTATTTTTTTTGCGAAACTTTTTGAAATGCCTAGGAAAGGCCTAGGACCTAGGAAATATAGCCTTTCGTGGCCGCGAAAAGTTCTCCGTCAAGTGATAGTCTGAGAAAGCGAATCATTCGAAATTGGCAAAAGAATTCCAACACCAATCCTTCCACAAAAGAAATTAAAGAAGAAAATTCGCAAAAAATCACTGTCATCCGCGATGCGCGGCGAAGCTGCGCTTCGTATGGATGACGGTGATTTTCTTCCAGTTTACCTAGCCCAGAGGTAACGTGGCGCACAGGTTAAGGGATATATCATTACAGAACCCGAGCGCCGCGATGCGGCGCTCTGGCTCTGAAAAGATATATCACTGTTTCACCGCCACTTTCACTGTCACGACGGTAGATAGCTTCTAGTTTGTGATACTATAGTCACGAACCTTTTCCGGAGGTACAAACTACAAAAAATCCAAAATAATTTTTATTTTTCGAAAACACTTAAGCTAGCAATTATGGATACCTGGGATTATCAGCATCTGAAAGTGTTGTCCTTCCATCGCGGATTACCCTCATGTCACTCTTGCTGTTACGATTAGACTCGTACTTCTTCATTCTGCCTGAGAAGCTGAAGAAATTTTCAAAATGCATTTAACATTTTTACCTACAATATTTTCGAATTGTCATGTTCAGGGCTCATTGCCCTTTTGGAATATTTTTAGTGGAGGAATATAAATGTACTCTACTTGATGCATTACCACATTACTACCAGTGTCTCTAGGCCAGGTCAGTGGCAGAGGATCTGAAGCCTCCTTATACCTGGATGTTTACTAGCATTATTTATTCATTCCGATAAATTACTTAAATGCTTATTGAACGACGTCAATAACGAAAAAGTTTGCCAGCTCTGCAGACTTCACTTCTGTTGTATTCGGAATGGACACTATCCCTACGTATTTGTTCAGCATCCTCCAATTTATGTGCTGTTGAAGTTGTGTTGACGATTAGATTGGTTGACGTTAGTGTGACCCAACTGTTAGAATTTGAGTTACCTCGACCAACAACACTCTATTCAGATAGAATTTTGAATTTGAAGCAGTGTGACACACTGTAAGAACACTGGTTCTGTTGAGTGAAATACACCCAACTGTTAGAATTTGAGTTATTTCGATCAGAAACACTCTATTCAGATAGAATTTTGGATCTGCAGCAGTGTGACACACTGTCAGAACACTAGTTCTGCTGCGTGAAATACACCCAACTGTTAGAATTTAAGTTATTTCGACCAACAACACTCTATTCAGATAGAATTTTGAATTTGCAGCAGTGTGACACTCTGTAAGAACACTGGTTCTGTTGAGTGAAATACATCCAACTGTTAGAATTTGAGTTATTTCGACCAACAACACTCTATTCAAGTTTAGAAGTGGTAACTCACGTTTGAGTTTTCTAGAGAACCGAAGGTATTGCTGAATACCAATGGAGAAGCGGGCACGATACAATCTGGACACTTTCATTGCTCGTTTGCGAATTTTGGCAGGATAATGAACATTATCATCGACGACTGCTCGAATGGGAATGAACACTTTAATTTGTTCTTTACAGCACTCCAGTCATACGCAGTAGCATTCATCCGCGGTTTTGCAGTGACTGATTATTTGACGCCGTCTGATTTTTAGCAGGTACGCACAAATTGCTGGATAATTACAATCAGCATAGTCTACGTAGAGCGATGGTGAAGTTGATGCATTTCTGTTAATGCGAAGACAAAAAGAAATGGCTATGTGATCTGAGGTAGAGAAGGGTTTGATAACTTGCACATTTCGGACCACGTCTATGTTGTTGGTGATAACGAGATTTAAGGTATTACCGCCATTGTCGATATGTCGACAAGTTGGATGAGTGCACGCTCAGTGCAGAAGTCATGAAATTCGCAAGCCGAGCAGTAGACTGAGTTGATTCTACACTGCCCTAACCAGTCAACCGAATGGAAATTTAGGTCTCCTGAGTTCTGATTTTAGTAGACATGGTTCTGATTTTCATGCATTGTTTCAGAAATTAAATTAAGTGCTTCTACAAGCGAAACAGCATCACAAGCGGGACTGCGATTTATCAAAATCATATAGGTAGCAGGCATAGTATTGAGACACAATATCAAGCATTGGCAATATGGGGAACAATTCATTGACAAAATGAGGTGGTGAGACAGGGTATGCTTCACTACGGCCAGAACAGCACCTCCAACAGTTTCTCCTGCTCTGTCACACCTGTAGAATACGGGGCACAAGGTGGAATCATGGATATCTGGTTATCTGGTTTACACTATTTTTCATTTACGAAAACCATAGTTGGATCTTTGGACAAAATATAATGCAAATCAGGGAGTTGTTGTGGATTGAGCGAGCATTGAAAAGCAAAATTTGTTTTGGTGGATCATCTGGTTCATTTTCATTATGGAACATTGATTTTGGATCTTGGCTAGTTTTATCAGGTGCGATAGGGGAATTCGATAGCAATTTGAAGCAGTTGGAGGTATTTGGTGCCCACGCCTGGGTGGTAAAAGAAGCTGGAGCTAAGCTAGGCTTACGCATGTGAGGAAAGAGAGTCTAGCAGGGCCTGGGTGGGTAAACAGATCTTAAATATGCGACCGCGTTGCCCAGGCCCACGAGGTTTACCCACAGGGTGGCGGTGGGAGGTAATCCGGCCTAGCTCAAACTCACGAATCATTTCGTCATCTCCCGAGGTCTGGACTACTTCGCGTAGGATCTCCTAATCAAATCAGCGGGTCGATTGCTCGTCCTGGTGAAACTTTCATTCCAGTTATGTTTTTTCTCTCGATGATCCGCCGCCATCGGAGCATGACGCGCCGGCGACGACTTTACAAATTGAAGTTAACCAAAAAGTACAAGGGGACTCCGACGATGATTTGTGATTTGTGACGATTTTGATTTGAAAAAACACAATAACCCAAACGTCTCCGATGTCCAGACAAGAAAAGCAACCCTCAAAATGTTTGAGTACTTTAATCTTCTTTAGTTCTTGTTTTACTTGCTTGCTTTAGTGATATAAACATTTTAGAAACAGTCTAAGTTGTTCGACGAATGGATCCGTTTAGCAGTCCAGCTACAGAGAGCTACCAAGGAGCTCACAGAAGGACTTGCCTCTTTGAAGCGTCAAGAGGTAATTTCTATTCTTGTTCCTGTACCTTGTTTCAGGCTTGTTTTTTCTTGCTTTTTTATGTATTCGTCGAATGTTCAGGCTCCACCCCGCTTATCAGCCCTACAGCACAAGCCATGCAATGGAAACCTCAAGCACAGCATTGCATAGACGCGTAAATTATATTGTACATTATTACATTTCTGTTACTACATGTTATGTTATTTCACATACTTTATTTTGTTATTCACATAACTGTTGTTCAGTTGTTATCGAAGTTAAAATGAATGTTGTTGATTGTTAACAACAGTTTATTACATTCAATGTTACATAGAAACGTTGTTAGAAAAAGGGAACATGTCAAGTTAACAAGTTCTTCTTAGTTAAGCCCTGCAATGATAAGTACTCCATCACACAGTTTCGAAGTTCCTTCCCATTTGCAGGCGAGTGTGGCATCGTTGCTCTTGTTCCCCCTGATCGTTTGTTTCTATACAATATCCGATGTTATGGGGTACCCCACACGCGATCACCACCTTCACTGCGAACTCTGATGACAGCCTCGCCCTGGTGCGGAGGATTGGAAACCTCGCTTTCCAGCGTGATATCGTCATTTCCACATGGCAGTGGATGTGGCAATGCTCACGATTATACCTTCTTTTCCTGTACCCCTCTCCAACGCTTGACGGTTACAACGGAGCCATGATTCGATGGCCATTCGCATACCCGGAATCACCTAGCAGACAATATCCTTGGATAGAATCTCCTTTTTCGAACATGATTAGAGGTGTTGAATCCCTCCATACTATGGAATCATGAACTGAACGGGGGAATCCGGCGTTGATGTACAGAATCCATCCGCTCGCGTCACATATTACGCAGACATTCAAACAAGAGTATCCCTTACGACTCTCATATTGAAAACCATCCTCTTCTGGAGTTCAGATGGGCACGAGGGTCCCATCGATGAGTCCAACAACATCTGCAAAAATGAAGAACGTGAAGTCTTCCATGCCGATTCAGTTCATAGATGAACTCACTGCTGAATTTTCCAACTGAACTCGGCGGCTCTGCGCCGGCACCACTCTCGATCATGGGACATGATCTTGATAAACCTTTCAACAATGCTGGGATGGTTGAGGGCATCAACGACATGATGCATGATATTAGACACTGTTCTTTGTGAACATCCCAACGTGTCCCCAACAACATTTTCGTGAGAATTCGTGCAGAGATATCTCGGACCCATCATTATCTGTAATGTAGTGTGCGTGTTGTAGCATGATCTTATCGATTTTCATGACTAGTGCCCCTTCGATACGCTAGAAAGTGGGGTGGGGCAGCCGCTTCAGGTATGCGCAGAAGCTTCACACATGCGAAGTGCTTAGAAAGTTAGCAAATAAGCAAAACTATTCATTGGCTGAGCTCAGATACAAAATCCTCCCTATAAATTGAGCATATTCTACGGGTCTGGCCGCCTCGCCAGCGTCGGGCTTCGAGTTCTCTCGCGATCCTAGCCCTGCTTACAAATACTTCATCACGCATCTACATGTAACGCTAATTTCCAATGCAGTGATACTACCTACTCTTTTTGTCACGTTTCTTACATGCCCATGGACCCCCGTTATGAACAGCCATTTCCAACTCTGCACAGGAGTATCTTTCACATGGCTTCGGTACTTGTGAGCAATACAGTGCAACCAGTGCCGTGCGGATCACCTGAAATGATTCAAGCTTCACGTCACTGAGATAGTCCATCTGATGAGCTTCTGCTTCAATATACAGGGAAGAAGAGGTGATGGACTGAGACACGGATGAGCGCGTAGTGTGCCCCTACTCCACCGGCAGACGTGCATCTCGGCGTTTTCCCCATTATTGGGCTACGGCAGACCTATCCTCCATTTGTGGACCCGTATGATGGCGTTTTCCCCACTAACGGGAACCATGCGGACCCATTCTTCACGTGTGCATCCATATCCTGGCGCTTTCCTACTACTGGGCCACGGCAGACCTATTCCCCATTCGTGGGCCTGTATCCCGGCGCTTTTTTATGACGGCTATACCTAAGAAATCAAATGCTATCAGGATATCTCTCTTTAGGCCCGTCAGTGTTCTTTAGGCCCATCAGCATAATTCCTACATCCAGTAAGATTATGGAACGTATTATCAGAGACAAGGTCTATCGATGGCTGATATCTCATCACATTTTTCCGACAGGCAACATGGTTTCTCATCAGGTGCATCGTTTCGGACAGCATCTTTGACTGGTTCACGGCTCTAAATGATGGCAAAGAAATCGAAGAAATTGACATAATTCACTTTGTCCTAAGTAGAGCATTCAATAAAGTTAACCACAAGAAGCTACTTTTCAAACTCGAGGAATCCGGGATACGCGGCCAGTTACTTTTTCTAGATTGAATCCTTCCTTTCCAAACGTCACATGACTCTCAAGGTTGGAACAACTATTCCGAACGCCATGTTTGTTCGAGTGGTGTTCCTTAGGGTGAAGTATTGTCTCCACTCCTCTTTCTTGCAGATACTGCTGATCTTCCTGCATATTCGAAAGTATGTGCTGACCTGAATGTCAAGATGTTTGCCGACGATATCAAAGTTTATCTCGCTTATGAGCCGTGTAGGAAAGGTAGGAAAGACTGTGCGTATGAAACTGTATGTGCTTCTGTGGAAAGGATGATGCAGTGGTCCCGAGATTGGGACTTGCCAGTCAACCTCTCCAAGACCGTAACAATGCACTTTGGTTCTTTGCAACAAGAACTGTTTCGGGTTAGTGACATTGTGCTTGGTAGGGTTGATTGTATGAAACATCTTGGCATGCTCTTGGATATGACCCTGAATTTTAGCATACTAATTGAGACTCGCAAAAAAAGCTCTGAGTTCTCTTTTTGTCCTCTTAAGAAGTGTACAGAGCAAAGATCCTAACCTTTTCGTTCGTCTTTACAAGTTGTATGTGCTCCCTCATATGGAATACTGCTCTCCAGTATGGAGCCCTCACCTACGGAAGCTTCTGCTAAAGTTGGAAAAAGTTCAACAGATCTCTACCAGAATTTTGTTCTACAGGTGTTTCTCAGTCCATCGTATCCCAGAGCACTACCATCTTATAAAGAAAGTCTAAAACTTCTCAATCTGAGGAGTTTGAAGTACAGAAGGATTATGAACAACCTAGTTGTTTCCTTCCGCATCATTCGCATGGAGGTTAGACTTCGTGCAAGCAAGTATTGGATTTTTAGACCTTCTCGGGGTCGCACACGTATGTTTAAATGCATTTTCGTAGACATAAATGATGTTTACAACAGATTTATCCGAGCATTGCTGGCAATTATTGAAAACTATGTCCCAGTCCGCACCGAACCCCTTTCGAGATTTGTGATCAATCCTTCGCATATCAGGAACTTGTTGAACAAAGAGAGCGAATATTCAGATCAGATGTCAATTCTGTAAATTCTACTTTATTCTCAGCTACAACAAAAGCCCAAAACAATTTCACTTAAAGCGCTTTCTAGAACATCGTTTTACAAAACTCAAGCCCGGAAAATTCTCGCAAACTGTTTTCCTACATTAGAAACTGCACAAAGCAAACAAAAATTAACCCAGTCCTCACTGACGAAGACGGTAATAAATTCATGACAAGTTAGGAAAAAGCGGAGGCAATAGCGACTTATTTCTCCAGCGTATTTGGCAAACACACCTACTCATGTCCTATTTTGACCCCTTTGACAAGAGAAGAATTTCCCACCCCAGTGATCACACCCGAAATTGTCTTGAAACATTTGAAATCGTTGGAATAGTCCTCTTCTCTTACATCTGATGGAATTCCTCAGACGTTTTGTTCAAGATATGGCAGATATCTCTCTCTTCCTCCGTCGTTTATTTTTAATATTTTTAATATCTCGCTTATCCTTGGCGAAGTGCCCTCCCCGTGGAAGACATCCATAGTCACACCTATACCTAAATCCAGTGCTGGAACATCAGTAACAAATTTCCATCCAATAAGTTTATTACCAACCTCTTTGAAAATTATAGAAAAAATAGTCAGAGAAAACTTAATCCTCTGGGTTGACAAACTGAATTTCATCCCTTGTGAACAACACGGTTTCTTGTCCGGGGCATCCACATGCACACAACTTCTTGACTGTACGCATGATTGGAAAAATGCATTATGCGCGGGCAAAAACGTTACGGTTTTCTACTTTGACCTAAGCAAAGCATTCGACTCAGTATGCCACATCAGCCTTCTGGGGAGACTTGAATCTATTGGAATCCGGGGAAATATGTTAAACTGGTTCCATTCCTACCTTCAAAATAGGACTGCGTTTGTTAAACTTGATGATTCTCTTTCCTCTCAGCGGACCTGCAGCTAGGGGGTGCCCCAAGGAAGAATACTATCGCCTCTACTTTTTCTCATTTACACTTTCGATCTCATCCAATACCTGAGAACGGATGTCAGATTAAATGTGGCCGCCTACGCCGACGACGTAAAAGTGTGGGACAAGATATGGCAGATATGACGACAGTGTGGGATAGACATAAAAGACATACCTTTGCAGCACCACCAAACTCCTGACACAACCTCCCTAGAGAGAAGATCTGGTTTGGGAAAAATTAGAAGTGGGAAATCGTCTCCACCCAAACCCATTCGCATTTCTGGTTATCATACAGGAACCGTGCTTCATGCACAGTACTTGCATGGTCTAGAAATTAGTCGTTTTGGAACCAAAAAATAAGTTAGAAAAGAGATGACGCCAGGTAAGACGTCGGTCAGATCGTGTGGTATTCACTTCCACACCTTTCTTACCCTGTTGATTGAGGTCAGATGTTTTAAAACTGTAGTATGGCGGGCGTCCACCCCTGCTCTCATCGTCCGGGTAGTAAGATCTGGTTTAGGTTCCACGGCTGTCCTCAACGCCTGATCGTCTTGCGACATACCGCGACCACGATCATGGTTACATTTGAGTTTAAAATCGTAGGAAGAGAACTTCGCGAAGCTCTAGCTCACCGTTCATTGGGAAGGCGATTTTAAGCCAAAACAAATGCGAGCTTATCGCATACCTCCGACAAAGAGTGATCGAGTTTGAAGTCATCAACCATAAACACCCAAAAATCGCGTCGGCTCATCATTCGTTCGCGACTTCACAAAAATCCTCAGGAAGAAGCGAGCCAGAATCTTCAAGTTGCTTTCGAAAGAGGAAGAAATGCTCTACAAGAGGGTCACATGAACTAGGCTGGAATTGCTCAAATTGGACAGGAGAGAAAAGTTCAGTTTAGCACCCCGAAACGGCAATTATTTTCGCAACAACCTGATACCACATTCTTTTTTACTTTTCTGCATTTCTTCTTATCTGAGTGGTCAAACTACTAGGGAACTTCCTGTTTCCAATGGATCCCCACCGAAATTACAGCTGTGTTCTAACCAAAGCACATCCCAGCTCCTCATTGTCAGGGCACTGTCGTTATCTCCACCCTGCAAACATTTTTACTGAGTCTGGCTGCAGTTTCAGCAAATCCTCGTCTCTCAGGTGTATCCATATAATACCAAGTATAGATGTACCGAGTAATGTTCTGTTGTCAGCATGTGTAGGTGATCTTCCCCCATATTCGTACTTTCATCTACCTTCCCTCAAATAGTCCATAGTCTTCCGACTACTGCATCGAGTTCAACCACACTGGTTTAAGTTGGCGGGACACCACGATGGTGCCCGGAGCCCTCTCGTACGTTATTGGGCTTGCAGTGTTGGCGGCGCACTGCCCTTCTTATCCGCGGCTCCCATTCGGATCATTAGTATACTTGACTGTTGGACTTGTATCTTCCTGGATTATTATGTTCTAATTGTGATGATAGTCGTTTCTTTTGCATTCGTTTTGTATTGTTCCTTTTATGGGTCGTCTGCCTGGGCGGCCCACTTCCAATACTGCTGTAAAGGTAAGGAGATTGGTGGGACTACATACACTCAGCCCATGTGCCCTCGGAAAAAAGGCAGCTTCAGCGTAGCCCTTGAATTAGGCATAGCACTTGGCCTGGACTTTTACGACAGCTGATAGGAACTCTAACGGTGGATCCCTTCGCACCTTACCTCCTCGTATTCCAAGTTTATTCCCAGATGTACCTCCCACATTGGAATGAACCTTTTTCCTCGCTCGGCTGCCTTCACTCAAATAGTTCTTGTGACCACTCCATGCTAATATTGATTTTGTTTTAGTTTTTTTTAACAGTTTTCCCGCCTAACATGGCTTGTGCACCATGAGTGTATCAATAAATAAATAAATATGAAATGCAAAACACGACCGAATCACAAAATGGAGATTTCCACTCGATGTGAAACAGTGAACTTCTGGATTTAAAATTCGAATTATGAACACTTCATAAAATTTGAAAAAAAAACCATAAACACTTCTTAGAACATGAAACGTTGGAAAAAAATGTACAATCTCTGAAAACCAACTGGAATCACAAACAATAAAAACCTGAAAATTGAGAAAGCAGTGCTCATTAGAAGGAAAATCACGCTTGAATAAAAATATGCATAAGGAGGGATTTCTGCGTCTTGGCGGATTTGTAGATGGCCATCCGTAATCACCGGATTATAAAGAAAATTGCTGAGGAAATGGCGTTTAGCTATATGCTATATTCGGCGCCAAATATCTCTACAATCATTCAGCCAGAGTTCTGAGAATCAGAAATAACTTACAGTAGTTTGTGTAGATGATGAGTTTTCCCGTGGAATTAAATTTCTCGAAAGGAAACCCATTTTTCCGCCGCTGAAATAGAACAAGTGCCCGAAGTTTTTTCTTTTCATTTCGCAGAAGTTTACAGATTGAAAAGGAGTGGGGTGTCAAAATGCTTGCATTTCTATGTACATCGCGAATATGTACCTGTTCCTGCATTTTTCCATAAAAATATGCACCCCAAAGTGCATACATCCGTGGGGGCAATTATCTGGGCGCGTCGCTGCCTAATTAGTAGCCGCAGGTATCCTGGCAAGCAGAAGCTTTTGTGATGAGTTTTAAAACCTGATTCTAACAACATCTTGTAGATCTCCTCATTTCGATTCAAATGGTATAGGGTTTCTTGCTACTTCAGTATCATCCTGGAAAGTCACAACGAAAAGACGGAAAAGTCACGCTTTTTCGGCATTTCCGACATATTGCCAAGACTTAGTGGCATTACTGTATGCAAGCATGCCGCGGTGCAACGTTCACCTTTTTCCGATGCGACACCAAACATTCTAATGCACGCGTCAAGCTATGAAAGAAAATTGTGCATTGTCACGAAATTTCGCTTCTTTAATTCGATTGAGCTGTTCTCGCTCAAAAATGACGCTCACAACTGTAAGGAGGATTGGGAGGTGGACAGACTCGTGCACTTTGTCACGTCCTTTTGTCATCTTCAGCAGGAAATACTTACACATTGTGCGGAGTTACAGTCGATGCTCTCACGGACGAGCTCTCGTTTTCCAACTCTCGAGACTGGCACTGTTCAAACACTGCGGCTTCCCTCCGGTCCTTGATGCCAGGTTCGCCCCCTTCTACTCTACTGTTGCTACTGAGGCCTTGTATTTTAGATGTACTTCTTACAATATTCCGTTCTGAAAGGCTTTTCTCGTCTGTTCACTGTCTCCATCTTACGCACGTTTCAGAGACCCCGTTTGAGCAGTCTCACCACAGAACGTTGTGCTGATACTATTGCGCGAAACTCTCCCCATTAGGTTTGCTAGACATACATATCTGTCCTCTTCTAAGATGCTTCTCAAGTGGGTCATACTCCTACCGTTGTCCTTGGCAGCCATATGTCCCTTAGAGCGTCACCAAGTCTGCAACGTCATCGACAAGGACAAAGAAGTCAGTGAACAGAACAAGCATCGGTGCACGTGTGCCATCACTCCTCTTTCGGTACGTAATTCGAATTCACTTTTCTTTGTGATCGATTCTTTTCCCCACTGTGGATATTTTTCCGAATTTTCTCACCTTTGTGGAAGATTTATTGAGATTCCACACGTGTATGTAAAACATCCCACTGGAAAATTAGGGTGATCTCTTCTGTGCCACCATTTCCTTTTACCGTATGCTTTGCTCCATCTGCATACTGATACATTTGCAGCAAAATATCTTTCTCGAGGAAATTACCCCAAAAATGTGTGATGTAATTCAGTATGTACATTTGTGGCCTTGCTCGCCAAGCACTGAGAGCCTTTTGTTTATTTGATTCCTTACATTTTCATTTTTCGAGACGTTTTGCCAACATTTCCGTAGTTGAAATCCCTTTCGTTCCGTTATTCATAATTTCTTGTTGAAAATCTCTCCATGCTGACTCGCTGATTCCCCACGGATCAAAAAGTCAAGCCATAGAAAAAATAACGAGTCGAGACTCTATAGCCATCAAAGAGAAGGTGATATGAGAGAAAAAAGAATCCTACGATGGAAGAAAGCAGAATTTCACTGAATATGACTTCATGAGAAGCTAGTTTTTGTGATTTATCTGTTTTGTCATCCTGCGCTCAACTCAAAGCTACCTGTCCAGAGCAAGCGGTCCACCCTACAACGTACTTTTTTCGAGATTCACATCTATTACGTCTCCGTTGTATATTGCTGTTGAAAACGACTTCGCCAGACGAAGTATTATATAGTGCCAATCATTAATCACAAGGTTTTTTTTTCCTTTCTGGCATTAATGTTTGCATGGCTATCATCCTCCTACGTCATCACCAATAAATCAGCTGTAGAAATCAAGAGGTCTTCTGTGTAAGGGACTTCCACAATATATAATGAAATCTTTGGTTGCAGCATTTCCCTTCTGATTTGTCTGCTCTCGTTTCGAAGCTAATCGGGGCAGGGGCACGTACATTGGCGGCCACATACTTAGCACGCTGTTAATTTTTGGCGATCGACTGGTGGAGATATAAAATCCGTATTTCAAGCTTACCAGAGAAGGATACTAGGGTGGTCCGACAACTCGTCACGGAATGTATACCATCATATGCAGCTTGTGATGCTAATCTCGACTCCTATTTCTTAACTGCTGCGGAGCTGCCTGTGAAGAGTTACGTGGTATAATTTTGGCTTACCAAAGACAGCCAAAACTTGCCTGCCTGGATAGATCCTGCTAAAATAGAGAGGGATATGCACGTTATGAAAGCACTTATCTACATGCACATTTCAATTAGTTGACAAGTTTGAAATAGTTTTCGCGCATATTTTAAGCAAGATCTAACTCGAAAGTCAGATTTAGCCGGTCTAGACAAGCCGTAATTATGGCACGTACGTAGCTCTTCACATAGAGCTCCGCAGCAGATAAGGAAAACGGATTAGAGTTCAGTTTCACAAACTGCATATGATGGTATACATTTCGTGACGAATTGTCGGACCAGCCTAGTATCCTTCCCTGGTTAGGATGATCTATTAGGACAATACTCCAGAATGTGATAAGTACTCCAGAATGTGATAAGGCATAGCGATCTCTTTTTACCTCTATTTTACTAGTCAAGAAAATGTTTATGGATGGATTTGTACTCCTTCTTAGCATTTAAAAATGTGATTTCATTCTCGATATTAGTGCGCGCTTTGCCCTACTAAATTTGAAGCAAAGTTTTTAAACCTCAGGGAAGATCACGAGTTGTCAACTTTGCTAAAAAAATTGCGAAAATAAAAGATTCATGGTGATTGCAAAGAGTAGACAAGCATTTTTGCTGTGGATTTTTTTCCGAGTTGCGCGTCTAGCAAGCATTCAGGTGCTCGCGGGAAAATCCCAAGGCTTTCTCTATTCTCGAGATTCAATAAAATGAAATTTCCAACAAACGTTTCGTTTCAGGCCCTAGCTCCAGTTGGTACGTGAAGTACGCTCACAACTTTCATGACAGAATGTTAAGAAGAAAAGTGCCTAATTCGAATCACCACTTTACTCCTCTCGATAGTTAGATACAAAAGTTGAAATTTTATTTTTTTTTATTCCAGTTCCAACTGATTCTGTGACCGTGGTAAGCAAAGCGGGCGCAGCGAGCAAGCGCAGATAGAGCCCAACATATATTTGAACTTGGTTTCGATTGCTAATATATACTTGGTTTTGATTGCTAATATATAACTACCAAAACAACTTTGTTTGCAACCCAGAATGTTAGGTACTTCTCCTAAGAGTGACTAATGCCTTCTTTTTTCGCGACTTATTGCTCCTTGTACGTATTCCTAATTCCGGATGTAATCTTGAGCGTACAGGGGTCCCACACACTTTGTTTGCCATCCATGAGTTATAAGGTTCTGAAGATAACCCGTAGGTTAGCGAGAAGACTGGTGATGAACTATGTTCGTTTGAAAGGCATCAACAGATTGATAACGTTTTCCCGAGATGTGCATTCCTTGACGAAGTGTTCGGATTTGATGCAAGACACGACACGTTTTCCGCCGAATAGCCTCTTTGCTTCATGTTTGGAGGGAGCTTGACCGAAGACGCACGTCTACGCTTGTTTTGAGCTGTGTAAGAAGTCAACGAAGCGTTCGCCTGAGTAAATACAGGTGGAAGAGGGCCAGGAGTGAATCCCGACTCTGGAATTGAATTTGATCGATGAGTGACTGTTGTCAAGTGGAATGTCATCAATGTTTCACGATCTGTAAACAAAAACTGGGTGTATCGAAGACGAGAGCTTCCAATGATTTCACCATGATCTTGAAAGCTAGAAAGAACCGCTCATTTGATGTAAGCCTTTTTCGAATGAATCCTATTTCTGAAGAGATCCTTTTTATTAGAGTCCTTGTTTATTCGCTACCACTGCACATGACTCAACAGTAATTGCTATTCGATTATAAAGCATTTGTGGCAGTCATTAAACAGTGGAACTTTCGTCAACTTTAAGCTACCCTCCATTTAATTCAGAACACATAGCCAGACGTTTTTCCACAAATAGTTTTTGGCTACCCAACCTTGGAAGGTTCTGGTAATACTGCCACTTTACACTTTACCACTTTCACTGTCGGAAAATTTTCACCTTGAAAAGCCTCTTAACCCAAATACTGGGGGATCGCACTGAATTGATCATCTGGTTTGGAAATGATGTGCAGGTATTGTGATGTTTTGGTCAAGAATGGTGAGCAGTATTGGCGCGTGCAGTCTGTTAGCTCAGGGAGTGCTCCAGGGTGGACTTCGTCTGCAGTTGCGACCGCAGTGGTATCGGCCGGCCGATCGGCTCTTTCAATCTATTTTTGCACCTTCTTCCGCAAGTTTTAATATTTACGTGGTGTTATTCCTTCCATTTTGATGTCTCGCTACTGTCTCCGATCGAATCAACCAATCGGCCGGCCGGTATCACTGCGGTTGCAACTTCAGATAAAGTCCACCTGGCATCCTACCTGAGCTGACGGACCATACCTCGTGGAAGGAACATTCGCTTGTGTGGTACAACTGGAGGTGTTTGTTCCGTGCATGGAACCAATCCCACAATTTCAGAAGAAGAAATTTAGTTGGTTGTATAGACCAAGGTAGAAAAATTCGTGCGAGAAATTTCGCCAATGAGTGTCGAAACTCGTTGAAGGCGTTTCCAGGAAAAATAAAATTAGGCAGGCCGAACTAACGCATAATACAACCATGCTAGCCAACGTTCTGCTGCACCGATTCTACAGCAGTCTGAAAGTGGCAAAATCCGGCAAAATATTTCAGACGAATATCTGGGAGGGTGCTACCTCTGAATCATCTTTTGGTTGAAAGAAATAGAAGAAAGCCAGTGGCGGACGCAAGCGGCTGGGGCGAAGCCCCCCCCCCCCCCTTTGGGAATGGGTCGCCAAATTTTTGAAATTACTTTACAATACATGGAAAAATCTCACGTTAGTTTAATATCAATTGTTCATCCTTTTATTATTTCCAAAATGGCTTTTATCAATCATTTACTGTTATAACTAATTATTTTATTAGTTTTATTTTCCATCTGGGTCGCCAGGGTGGCGGATACCCCAGTTTTCTTCCCACCCCCACTCCTCCCGCCCACATTCTGCGTTGGCCACTGTAGGAAGCTTACGGCAGTTTTACAGAGATTACGCTAATGCTTCTTTCTAGGACAGGCCAGCCCCAGAACAATCATGTACGAACCTGATAACGCCTGACGAGGAGGATGGGACGTTCCCGGTTGTATCGCTCACGTTTAATCTCAAAGAATCACCAGAGCTTGATGAGTTCCCCGAAGACTCTTTCCGTGATACGATCGCGGGAGCGCTGCGTGTAAATCAGGTAAGAATCACAAGTCATTGTTCTCTAAAATCAGGACTTAGCTAACCAGATCCAGAGAAATTCGCGAAGACGCCTACAAATTCAGCGGCAATCTCGTCGCAAAAACTACCACCCATACAGCGGCAGCCATATACACGCCAGTCATTCTGGACAGCCTCCTCTTGAAAATATAAAATCCATATCTCAGGTTTGGGTTAAGTTACATATTAGAACAACATCCGAGACTGTAATCGGGGTAATCTTTTTCTACCATAAGTCAGCATTGGAAGCTGCTGTTCTTCTGAATTGCCGCATTAAAAGTCCCAAATTCATTACTCTTGTACTTATCTAAGGTAGATAGGTTGATGAGGTCACTGGGTGAGATTTCAATACGAGTTGGGTTTTTCGCAGCAGGTTCAACTCATAACAGCTTGAAGTTGTGTATATGCTGACCACCGGTTGACATCTATCGAGCTTATTTGAGGTCGATTCAGCAAGGACCTTCCATGCATGTATCTGTCAGCCTAGATAGCTCAATCTATCAGCCGTGTTTGGGAGAAAGCGATGTCGCTGACGATACATTAGCTTCCGTTGGTGGAATCCGATTCTAACACAATCAATTCATATGTACACGTATGAGTTTGGTGCATAATTAATGCGGCTTTCTTCGCGACTTTTTTCTCGATAAAAATTGAAGCTTTTTAAACGGTTATTTTATGACAACAATTCCCTCATTCCACTGATTAAAGGTGCTATCGAAAACCGCATCCGCATCCGCCATGATATGCTCTATCACTTCGGGAAAAGTTGGAATGCAGCACAGTCATTTCGCCATCTCAGCGAGCCTTTCAAGGAATCAGCAAGGCTAGGTTGAACGATTGTTCATATTCATGAGGTACGAGCTTCTCACAGATGAAGAAAGAAGAGGTTGGCCATCAAATCCCAAACAGCAGGAGTTTTGGGCAGCCTTTAAGGAGACGAAAGCTTGACAACAGAAATGCTGTCCTAACTCTTCAGCACGGGCCATTCGACCACAGTTCTTCCTCTCAAAAGGCTTAGAAAAACATAATGATTGCCCAAATGGGTCCCACGAACTCTCAGACAGGAAAAATGTTCGAATTTCCACCGATTTTCTGAAGCAAAATGAGCCGGCTCCATTTTTGAGGAATCTCGTCAAATAAACCACATGCGCTCCCGCAACTGCCAAAAGTTCCTGGTGGTCGAAATTTAACAGTCATGCTCTTCCTTCTTCATAAGTAGGATTGTACCTTTCTACATGAACTACTTCAATATTTTTCGCCTTGGCTTTGCTGATTTTTCTTCAGCCAAAATTTCGTTGAGATCGTGGAATGACTGTGCTGCACTCCAACCTTTCCCAAAGTGGTTGAACATGAGATGGTGAGTGTGGATAGGATTTTTGGTAGTACTGTTAGTAAATGATAGAAGAGGATTTTTTTTCAAAAAAAAAAACCCTACCAAAAGTCGTTAATTTTTAACGAGGGAAGGAGTCGCAAAAAGCCGCATTAGTTATGCACCAACCAATTACATCGCGAGAAACAGGTTCTAGACTTTTTCTTGCTCGAGGAAGAAGAAACTTCATTCATCTCATAGGTGGTGAAGATGTGAAAGGATTTTGAGAATATCAACATCTGCGTGGCCGCTCATGCCACTTTGAATTTGGGCAGACAGATTGACTTGAATTGAGGAGTATCCGTCACTTGTACGAGCGCCTGTCTTCTTGCTCCGAACACGGAATTTATGACTTCACCCAAAACCTTCCATTTTCGGAGCACGTCGACCAGTCTAGTTCATGAAATTTAAAGTAATTTAGCTTTTTTTTCTTCAAGAACCATCCTACGGAAACCCAATTCTGTAATGTCTCATGATGTCTTCGTCAAATTCGAGGCTGCATGAATCGCCGTGCTCATGCGAATATGACAGAAGCCTTAAGGCACCCTTGTCTGACATTAGGTCACTGAGGTTTTCGTGTACCTCGAGCCAGAAAAAAATCCGGAAGTCATTCCCTGTGATGTGCGCTACCGGCTACACTGAAACCAGCAAGAATATTTGGAGCTTCCGTAAGAGTGATGGGTTTTATTGGAAAAGGACTCCTTAAGACAAAAGTCAAAGTATCTTCAGCATCATCGCTTTCTCAATACATAGCTACCACAGTGAGTTAGGGTGGCAGGAACATCCATGGGCAGTCGCCGCTAAACTGATTTTAAGTAAGCTTCTCACATGTCAGCCAGTGATCATAGCATATACGATCTCTAGCAAATATGGGTGGTGTATGCTGCAAGGAACCGAAATTGTGCTAAAATTTAACCGATGGAATTCTATGGAAAATTGTGTGTGTGTTACAAAATGACAGATTTCCATCTCTGCGATTGACATTTACCCAAGAAAATTAATGGAGGAAATCGGCAGGTTTTAAATTCTTTCTACTCCGCATCGGTATCTATGATACAACGCCCATGAAAATTTGCACCTATACGTTTAACCTTGAAAGAAGCTACGGATGGAAAAACAACAGTTGCAAAATTTTACTGCTTGCAACTGTATATGTGGTTCAGATCTCCCAGTTGTTCCCTTGAGAGAGGTTGGTGTTGCCAAATGTGGAGAGAAATTTAGAACGTAAAGGTTTGTACTAATAATAAGTTTAACGATAGAACATCTGTTTCAGTTGAAGATTCTTCCCTGATATCTGTTCCTATTCTTTTCTTCCTTTTTTTTTGATATGCTAAAGCTTGGTGGAGAGCACAGTACTAACAGTCGGAGGAAATGTTGAGCAGGACAAAAATGATCTTGAACAGAATAGAAAAAGTTGAAGGGTTTGAGGTCTACATAGAAATACCAACTCAGTCCAAATGCAAACTGCTCTCATATCTTGTTCCTGAGAGGAAGGCATGCAATAGCTATTCAGAGTGTTAGTTCATCATTTGCAAGCATTTCGGAGCTTTTTCTGCTGTAGTACCGCTGATATGTAGTGCGTGGTAATATGTAGCAATCCCTTATTTCTATCCGTGCTATCATCCCATGGAGTTCTCTCAGAATTCGCTATGTTAGTTTACGTTATCCACTATAGTGAAATTAACTATGTAATGTGGTGAAATTATCTGTTCTAGCGTCTGTGCTTCTTCTCACCAGTATTTTTTAATGGTAGTTCTCTTTAGGGAGCGCTAAAATGTAAGCTTCTTGTCGACATTTTTTTGAGTCTAAATGTGAAAATATAAGCGTTAAATAAATGTAAAACTTTGATGCAAAAAACAGCCTTTCGGTGAAAACTATAGCAGGCATTGTAAGAGTCCAATCTTTATCCTACAGTCGTATGCCACGCATAGAAACCAGGGATGTGCGCAATTACGATTTACGACCATTCTTCACAAATTTTTTTCTGTTCACATTGGCCTAAATTTTGTAACAAAATCTATAGCCGTCTCCCATCCCAAACTTAAGTTGGAGGCTTTTGTTTAAAAACATGTCAGAAGCGATGAAATGAAAAGCCTACATGGAACGCCACATGTAGGCTTTTCAACTCATCGGTTCCGGCATTTATTTTTTCATGTATGGACCTTGAGACATTTCCAAACTTTCCTGACTCTCAGCCCTAGCAATTGCCAACAGCTATCTAACAGCCTCCTCCGCTCGCCACAACGTTAGCAGCGCTGTGATATAGTGTGCCAAGCGTTTTTTACTTACCAATCTCGTACGAACGATTGAATAGTGCACATAAACAAAAGGCACAAAAAATACTCCCTTGTTGGGGTGCGCCACGGATCTCTATCTTTGTCTTTGGATCGTAGCGGCATTGAATTTTTATGCGCGCTCTACAGAGAATCGCAGGGGCATTCCTTGTACCAATTTAGAGCTCCATTCTTCCAGACTCCTTTGGTACAAATTCAGCGATCCCGGAGGAATGGATGGCTTGGATGGTCCCGAAGCAGAAGCAGATACAGTGGGCGTCAATGGGTTTGGCCCATCCACGGCCTCTAGAAGGACGCCGAGCAACCGCGCCGCCCGCGCCGTAACCGATGTTTTCTGCTGCTGTTATGCTACTTCTAGCAGCTTTTCACCCGATTCCAAGGATTTTCTACCAAACCGGGAAGAAAAGGGACCTAGAACTAGCACTCCGGCGGCGGACGACACCGAACCGGAGCGCGCGGTGCGGTCGCGCTGCGTCCTTCTTGAGGCCGCAGATGGGCCACCGCCATTGCCGTCCACTATAGAACCATTGACCGTGTTGACTCCAAAAACACTAACCTTATTAAAGTGACTTCTTTTTGTCGCTACAGTGGAACTTAATTCCCATAGTGCCAAAAAATCGCCAAAAATGTGTATGAAAAAACCCTGTCTCTCCATCATAACGCTATCACTAGAAAGATAACAGAATTGCTTGAGTAGCATTTCTACAGTAAATACCTGTGAACTCTTGAAAAGGTGCCACTTTTCTAGGAGGAATTGAAAATTTGCGGGTCATATCCACGCACTCGGAACCACAGTTAGGGGTTACGATTTACGGCGGTTTTCAAAAATATACGGTTTACGACGAAAGAAAGTCAAATTTCTTGTTGCGCACATCCCTGATACAAAGCGCTTGATCCTACATGAACGAGCATCTATGTAAACTAATCTTGTATCGAGAGTTATATGTACATTATACCATCCAAAGAACTGAAACTCTACAAACTCGCTATTACGCAGCATCTCCTCACCATCACTACATGTCATTATGTTGTTGACACGAAGAGAAGTGTCCTGCCTAATTTTCTCCTTCAGGTGGACATCGTAATTCTCCGAGTAAACTGCATGGGCACGGAGGACACCCTGACTGTGCAGTTTGGTGTGCTAAAGAATGTAAGTGTGATTTTCTTATTTTTCTTTATTTTCCTGCTAATTCGCAGAAAAATGCAATTATTGTATTAAAAGTGGATGCTTACGCCACCTATGACATGCTTCAAATCCAGTTTTGGTTTCGCACTCTTACTTTCGTAGTTTCTCATTCAAAGCTTGATCATTTGAGGCTGTTTAAACATCTAAAAAATTCGCTCAATGGCGCTCCGGCACAAATGGATCAACGTCCTTTCTTTGCTAGTCAATCATGCCATTATGTCGTGTAGATTTCTCCTCCATCATTCTAGATTACCGAAACTACATATGTGCATCAACGACCTTTTCCCTTCATACAAAAATGACAGAGTTATGTCACAAAACAGAGTTATGTGAGACGAAACGCGTAGTTGGGTGAACTAACGCATCTGTCTTCATCTGCTTTCACCACGACTGACAAGGGGGAAGTGCAAGAGGCCATATTCGAAAATCGGGATGAAACCTATCTGGCTTGAA
>KN726686.1:0-15257 GCA_000816745.1 Ancylostoma duodenale
TGGCTCAATGGTTCCGTTAGCCTCGGGAGAGACTATTTCTCTGTGGATAGTGTCTGTTCATTTACCTGCATTAATCTTATTTGTGGACACTGAAAACATGCGAGCGAAGCGAGCACGGAAAGAAGCCTGAGAGTCCGGCGTTAGCCGGACGATCAGGCTGGTCTAGATTACGAGGAAGGACTGTATACGCGCTAATGAACGAGTGGTTATCTTTCCCAAATCTCTCAAGGTTGGGCAAGAAATCTGCAACGATAGAAACTCATCTGCAGCAGTGAACACTACTCTGGTTCGTTGCCAGCGTAGAAGAAACCGAAACTCATAAAAGAATGTGCATTGGAAATGTCGAGGACATTCTAATTTGTGAACTATGACGCCATGGTTCTTCTGCGAAGATAATTTGCTTCAATATAAACCTTGTTTGAGGACCGCATTTGAGGTGGAGGTTCCGACAGCGAAATTGAAGGGTAACGTCCGGAAAACTACATGCCAATTGGTGTTTGTTTCACTATGCTTTCAGTCACCCACAACACTTGAGCTGCAAACAATAGGTTTCGTCGGTCGTTCCACATGATTTCACCCAGGCGAACAAGGGTAGGAGAGTCAAGTGTGTCTTTGAACTTCTGGGCAAACCCAAAGCTCTCCTGATTCAAGTAATTTATCAACTGATACGAATCCTTAGAGGTGTGAGCTACTGCTGAGTTAGTCAGGGTGACGTTTCCACCGGAACAGTGACCTTAACCTCGGAAAAACCGACCAGTACAAAAATAAACTTCTCCTATGTGTCTTGCTCAGAGTTTGAGGGGATCAGCACTGGGAACTTGCAGCAGGAAAAGGATGGGGAACATTTTGTGTTTAGCACCCAGTCACTCTCGTAGAAAAACGTGGCCAAAAATTGTACTTGAAGACCAAAATTTTCACCACGCATGACAATGCCCCACTTTATGGCAAGAATTTCAGGTATAGTGTTCTGTAAATCTTTGCCTGAAAAGGCATGATCTACCCATTTAGCGTTATCAAGCCAGCCCTATCAGACTACCACTTGCTTTGTAACTAAAACCGATATGCCAGAAAAAAAACTTCACTAAATGTGACCACATAGGACCAGCTTGCGACCACCTGAAGGTTTTCAAATCAAAACGGACTTCCTTTTGTAGCAGCGGAATCCATGATCTGCCTTTCAGATATAGCAAAGTGGTTACAACGTTAGCCAATATATCATTTGTCATTAGTACATAGTTTCAAAGTCATTGAAATCTGGAACAAAAGTTGGCTATGCGTGCAGGAGAAGGTGGTCCGGCCGGTCGTAATTCAAAAGATATCGGGCGCTGTTTCAAGGCTATCTACTATGGCTATACACGTACCAGAGGTGGAGTCGGTACAGTACATATTGTTAATAGTTTTGAAGCGCGTCCAAGACGCAATTGCAGAAGTACATTGTTTTGATGATCGCCCGAGGGAGGCTGTCATTGTGATTGAGAAGAGACGCCTTCACTTGTTCTCGGCATATGCTCCGCAAATGGGCTGCTCTGAGTCAAGGACGAATTCTGAGCTCTGCTTGACAAAAAACCACGATCTCACTTAATGTTATTCTGTTTCATTCTATATTCCTTAGTATTTGTATTATGTTGACCCGAAAGTTTTGCACCAAGATATTTTTTAGGATCTAGAATTCCATAGACTTTGAATCAAAATGCCACTAAATGTGAAATGTAGGAAACACCTAGGTGCCGCCGTACAATAATCGCCAGGCATCCCAAAGCGCTGGGTTACAGAAAACTGATGACGGGTTGGGCTACTACTAAATGAGTACCTCGCAAGACTGAGTGTGCCAGTCTTTACTGCTGCGTCCACACACGGGAAACTTTCTCTGCCAGCTCATTACTGGAGATGAGAGTCGGGTGCTGCATGTTAAACATACAGAAGAGAAAAGACGACTAGCGCGTGGCGAACCATCTCCAAAACAGCCGAAAGGAGAAGTGCACAAAAGAAGGTTCTTCTGTGTTATTGGTAGAATTCCTAGGGAATTCTGTAGTGAGAACTATTGACACCTGGGCCATCATGACTGTCTAAGTCTACTCTTCTTAACTACAGAAATTGGCAGACGCTACTCGCCTGAAGCGGGGAAAAATTGAAAATGTTGCTTCACTTCATGACAACGCCCAACCTCACGTGGCAAAGATTACCCGCCAAAAAATTCCCGAACTAGGTTGAGAATTTCTTCATCACCCTGCTTATTCTCCTGACTTATGCCCGTCTGAATACCACTTGCTCAGAGCTCTGAAGCTGCATCTACGGGAGAGGAAATTTGAAGATCGGACCAAACCAAAAAGTGAAATTTCAAGATTCTTGGACTCGCAGCTGCCAGAGTTCTTGACTTCTGGAGCTGATGCTCTAGTGAAGTGTTGGCCACACCTCGTGGATCATGGTGGTAATTACTTTGTTGATTGATATGTATTCACAATAAACTTAACATTCTTTGAAAAAAAAGAATGAAATTATGTGCAAGACTTTCGGACCAACCTAATAGTTCTTGTCTTTGTTACCCAATCGTCACTAGTATCTACCAGTGCGGACCCAGAAAACCCAGAAAGCGGGCGGGAGGGGAGGACGTGGGAAGAAAAGTTAATATTGACGCGGACGAGCCCCAAAAACAACTTGCAAACAAGCTTTTGGCTGAAAAAGCTGTTGACAACGTTTTAACTGAACAATTGGGCTGGTACTGTTCTGGGAAATCGTTTGCTTCCTATTGAAGGACAGTAACGCTATCCTCCACAAGTCCTACCTTTGGCCTACCCTGGGTAATTTTGTAGAGCTGACAGATTGTCGGTGAAGAACTGCTCGAAAACGAGCTTATACGAGAAGAGAACAAGTTCATACGGTCGGCGCCTTGTCGGCAAGAAAGAGGAAAAGAAGTTGTCGACAAGCTTTTGAGCGGACAAGTTGTCGACAAGGAAGTGCAAAACCAAGTTTACGACAAGCTTTCGGAAAAGCAAGTTTCAGATGCGGTCAGAAACTTGCTCGCCAAATGCTTGTCGGCAAGTTTTTGGGGTTCTGAGAAGTTAAGCCTGCACATTAAAATGAACTTCTCAGCAATAGCCATTATCGACAGAACAAGTACTGCCATGTTAGAAAACCATACCGCACCCTCAGCAAGTATTCGCTGCGGAATGAAACCTCTCGTCCACTTGCCGAGAATTTCAAAATTCTCGGCCAGAGAAACCCGTAACTTATGGGATTTTCGACGTTTCCGTGAAACCTAAAATACATCTTTGTGCTCAGCGGCTTGCATATGTTCGACTGACGTGTGAATCTCGAACGTGGTCCCTGAGGTAAGACACTGCCTCTAAGCCCTGTCTAGACTGTGGTGAGCGGTTTCTGGCTGGAAGGTCTCGACAGCCTACTTTAAACCACTTGAACCTCCTTGTGTTTTCTACTTGTGTTCTACCGTATAGTCCTTTATGCTTTCTCGATCCGCATTTTCTTGGAAGACTAAAACCAATCTTCAACTCCTTGTCATTTGTTTCGCATTAGATTTCAGCGCAACGACAGCAATATTGTCGCATCTCCCAATTAATTTTTTAGTTACTTTACTCCTTATCGCTGAACTATTTGTTTGCATAAATGACTTTTCCTTTTGTGTAAAACGTCGCAATCAAAAATGAGCTCACCTCGGGTGCTTCTCACCGTGGAATGGAAACTGCAGGATATGCGGTGTTAGAACTACAATGGAAATGAATGTTTCACATGGAGACTGGCCTTTCATTTTCAATGAATCAAAAAGTACTGATGATCGAGTTCGTTTTAGATCGCTGAATGTGAATCGGTGGAGGCGATTTACATTAGGTGCGCGCTTCATTGATACAATTTATCTCAGATGACTGAGTCAGCATCGCTTCAGACGCACGCATGCCGGTCAATGTAGCGTGCACACACGCGGTCATTCTGATTCGAAGCTGTTTTCTTTTCGCCCATATCACTATAGCTGCACATATCACTAGCGCGAGCCGGTGCAAGAGCGGATGTGTAGCGCTGCTGCCCGATAACAGTCTCATTCATGCTCTGAATCAAACCACTGCAGACCGATAACAGTTTCATATACTGCTGAATGAAACCATTTCAGGCTTACACCGCTACGTTCCCGCCTTTGCATCAGCTTGCGTTAGAGGTGTGTGATGATATGAGTGATATGGCCGGGAAAAAAGAAACAGCACTGCATCGGGATGACCATGACTACACAAATTAAATAAAGATACTACGGAGTTGGAGTGCAGTCGCAAACGCTCACGTTCTTCCTCTTATCGTTAGTCTTGCGACAGGGCCTACTCTTGAGAGAGACATGAGCGCAAGCGCCCCAAATGCACACATCTAATGTAGCCTCATAAGGATCACTTGATTCTAGTCTTTCTATAGTCAAAAGAACTTTGTGTTATCCATATCCTCCATACAGAGGGTGTAATGCAACAGCGATGCAGTCGACCGCGGCTTTGTTGTCTACCTTAGCATACTTCATGTAATAACTCACGGTCAAAATCATTCGATTTTCTTAATGAACTAAGAACTCGGAGCTAATTTTTCATTCGATAGCAATGCTCGCCGAACTACAGTTAAAGAGTCCCTTTGAGCTCACAGACGAACGGCGCTATAGGAAGTGACAGAAAAGGAATAGAGCATCAATGCTGCAAACAGAATCAACGCAGCAAATATAAACCTCTGATAAATCCATCACGATAATGCAAGTCCCAGTAAGGAAAATCGTGGGTTGACTTCTATTCTCATTTAGAGTAGAGCACTCAATACTGTTAGTGAACTGTTGTATATTACTCACCACTAGAAGAATTCCGCCCAAACCCACGTTCTGTTAATGTGCACCGAGAACATGCTCCATCTTCTTGTCTCAAAAGTCTTCAGACACCGACCTGTGAAGAGGCTGGTCGACAAGGAAACATTTACCAAAAATTCAGTACAGATATTCTCCGTCAACACTGTTGAGGAGGGAGCCATCCGGGTGATATGGTAGTCGTGTCCGCCTTGGAATGTCCTTTTCCGTCCGTATTTTCCGGGGTTATTCATGGAAATATCGGCTAAGTTGCTATCTTGCGCCCACTCGAGTTGAAGAGAATTGCTTTACTAACACTTGTTCAGCTTGCTTAGTCGGTGACAGGGAAAATTCAATACTGTGGACTGGAGCTCAATAAGATTCCTACGGTCTTCATGAACGCTATAACATCATCATATATTATTTGCCTATTTGCTCCACAATTCCTATCTTCCTTGAAGGCAGCACTCACGGAAAACATCATTTGGGAGAACTCGCCGTATGAGGGGGACTTTAAAGGACCGACCCTGAATTTATATTTAACGTTGAAATACCGCGAAACGTGAGGAACATCCACGAAGACGACTTGCTGTCTTCCATGTGCCTGCCGTTCCAGCGTGAGGCCCCTATGCGCAAACGACCGAATTTGAGTTTGTACGGGCAGACACAAAGACTTCCTCCTTTACATCAGCGTCTACGTCAACATATTTTCATTTGGGTGGCAATTTCTGGCGTGCTATCTACTACTGTGATTCTTTACTAGTCACTTGTGAGGTAACTTACTTCAAGACTGAAAGCGTCCGTGAAGAATGCTTTCATTAATAATTGGGGTCTCTGAAATTTGGGCATAGAATTTTGAAACACCGCAAATTCTTCCAAATGGGAAATTTTTGTGAATGACAACAATGAATTGATTCAATGTTCCTGCAATTCCAAGAACTCTAGAGGAACCTCATTCTGTTGGCCGAGTCGAGTGACGAAGAGACGACAGCACCACAACGGACCACACAGTCATGTGTAATTGGGTCGTATACTCATACGGAGAATCTTTTCGTCACGATCTCCTTTATTCCTGCAAGGATTTTGATACCACTGAGCATCAGGCTCTGGGAAAGAATTTTCTACAGCAAGAACTTGAGCAGCAATTCGTTGACGTCTCAAAGAAGTGTATGTGAAGTTGCACGATTTTTTTTTTCGACCAATTCTTTGAATTGTCAATGTCTCAATCACAAAAGGTGTTCGCCAGATGGAGATCAAGTCAGCCCGCATGTCTTCTCTGCAATTCTAGAACCACGAAGTATAACAGAGACTGTGAAGATCAACGTCTACGGAAAGATACTAAGTTTTTTTACATTCAAGGTCCGCCAGATCATTGGAATCAGCGTCTCGCGCTGGATCTGAATCTGTGGATATTTCGATATCCAACATGAGATGAGACACTGCCTTTGAAGACATGGATAACTTCGGAGCAGGATCATCAATGTCGACAACAACCTTAAAACGGAGACTTTCACAAGAAATTTTTGAGTTGGGTCCACAGTGAAAGCAAAAGGTGGGATTTTACGTAGGCATTTTAAAGACGGCAGAAGACCACACAGTCATCATTTGAACAACACCCAGTTGGACTCACCTTACGTAGACGAAATATTGAATAATTATGAAATGAAATTCGATCTGCATGCTTCGAAAGACAGCGACGCTCACGAAAGCGCGAATAACTCAAATACAGGTGGGCCGAACATGTAATGGGGAGAAAGGACATCCAAACGGGGTGTTTTGTAAAGCAACTTTGGAACGTATGGATAACACAAATATAGCTCAATAACAATTTGAAAGTAGGGAACCAAGCAAAAAGGTGGAAATTCAAATTAACATACATATCATGTTCAGATCAGGGCTATAGAATGCAAATTCATGCTCCTTCGCCATAGATTCCAGGTACATTTCTTTTACATCTACGGAATCGTTCAGGTATTTGAATTTTGCCATCTTGTCGTTAGCTTCAAGCATCTCTTCTAGCACTAAGAACGGTAAGTTTTCGAAGGCTTCCTCCCGAAGAAACTGGAACGATAAGACATCGCGTTATTCCAAAAGCACTCCAAGTATTAATGAATTACATCGCTGTGAAAAGCATTTAGTTCCTCCTCATTTATATGGATATCCTCGTATCCTCCATGAAATCGCATTCTCTTGGCCTTCGATACCAACTTCTAGAGCACAGATCATACTGATTAATCCAAATAAAGCATTGATGAATATTTCTGCTAGAAAATAATTTTGAAAAACGTTATCGAAATTCTGGACTCGTTCTGGAAGTGGATTTTGGCTGTTCTTTGCCTAGCAGAAAATGAGACTTTAAGCATCTCAAAAATTTCACTATCACAGCATCGGCGACCAATTATCGAACAGTGGATAATGCTTAGTGCGATACTCCGAAATAATAGTAGCACTAATTGGATCGCCCAGCAAGGATTCCAGAAAAAAAACAAGGAAAATGCTTCAGAAAGTTCTCGTGTGGGTTCATCTAATACAGAGGACTCTAAGTCACAGAGGAACTGCTGGTGACCTCTAGCGTGAATTCGGAGGTGTCACCAACTGGATTTCTTGTGATCTTATTGGAAAATCGCACGAACGTTGGGAAGGTGGAAACGACCTGCCTGTGAATTTTTGGGTGTTTCCTGCCTCCTAACTGCACGCCTATTATAGCTTAACAAAGCGAGCGGGATCTGCTATCGCTATGAAGTTCACAAGCGATAGCAAATCTTGTGCACTCCTTCCTGATCTTATCCTCAGCGGTTATTATTCCTGCTCCTACCTACCAACTATGGCTCCAACGAAAACTAAGACCGATGCGTCATCTACTCAGATTCCTTCCTGGCTGGAGCAGATACTAACGAAGTGGGATACTTAATTCTCCGAATTTGATAGACTTTCTGAGTTTCTAGCTCAGACTCAAGGGACTCGGAACTCTATCCTCAATAAACTGAAAGCTTCTAGAGGACGCAAAATTTCGGCTCTGTAACCTCGATTCCACCAGTTCTGATTCCACTGGACAGCACTCTCGTCAAATTCGAAGCGAATTTCAGGACGGTAACTGTCGTCCCCGTATCATCAAAATAATCTGCAGATGCCAAGAACTGGGGAACAAGTTACTGGCGTAAATAAAGAAATGTAGATTAACTCTCATCGAAAAGTGCTCTCAATCATATGCGCGCAATGACTATAAGACTTCTTCTTCTTCTCCTTAGCGTCTGTCCCGCGCATTCGCGGGGTCCGCCATTTTGGTTCTCCTTCGCCATAAACTGCGATCCTGAGCGTCATTCTTAGTGACTCCAACTTCTTTCATATCTTTACCAGCGGTGTCCTTCCACCTTTTTTTCGGTGCGCCTCTGGGACGCTTGCCGGTAACTTCCATCTCTAAGGCCTATCGGGTAGGGTGTAGCGGTGGTCTTCTCATAACATGACATACCATCGCAAACGCTGTTCAGTTTTAGCTGTAAGGGCGCCTTCTGCATAAATGTTCTTATATCCTCGTTCCGCATCTTATCACGTCGGAAAATTCCACATGCCCATCTAAGCATGCGCATCTCAGCCGTGTTCAACATTCGTTCGTGCGTCTTCGACACCGGCCAACATTCATTGCCCTACGTCATTGCCGGTCTCACAACAGTGCGATAGATCTTCCCTTTCAACACCTTCGAGCACCTTCGATCGCAGAGAATTCCCGTTGATTCCCTCCAATTTAACCATGCGCAGGCAATCCGTCAACTAACTGCCGCATCTACCGTTTCGTCAGCACTCAATACGCTTCCCAAATACAGGAATTCCTCAACATGAGTAAAAGCAGTACCGTTTGAGTCTACAACGTCGTCGTCATCCTGTACACTGCTCATGAGCTTCTTGAGATTCAGCTTCAGACCCGCATCTGCAAGTGTTGAACTTCTGGTATTTTGAGTTGGAGTTCTTCTCTCGAATCTGCTATTAGAGTGACATCATCCGCATAGAGCAGTGTGTACGGCGGGCTTCCCAGGAGATGTTTTACTACCGTTTCCAGTGTCATAATGAAGAGGAATGCTCTCAATGCTGATCCCTGGTGCACACACACTGTTATATCAAACTTTGACGTTGTTCATGTGAAGTGCGCACCCTTGCGGTTGATCCGCCATACGACTGTTCTCACCATGTACTCCGGGATGCCTCCTCCCCCATCACCTACCAAAGCACTGCGGGCGGCAACCTGTCATATGCTTTTTCCAAATCCAGAAATGCGATGTGGCATGGTTTGTTCTTTTCAGGGTACTTTTCGATTACTTGACGGACGATAAAGACGGCGCCAATTGTCGATCGCTCCTGGACAAATCCGAATTGATCCGATGCTATTTCGACCGGATCTCTCAGTCGCATTTCCAGAAGGCGCTCATAGATCTTCATCGTATGTGCGATGAGCTTTGTACCTCTATAGTTCGCACAGTACATCACATCACCTTCGTTTTTGAAGATGAGACACTATGATGCTGTCTCTCACCGCTTCTGGAATTTCCGCGGACCTTGTGATATTGTTGAAAAACTTGGTGAACCACCGCGAGCCTAGTTCGCCGAGTGACCTCCACGCTTCCATTGGGATGTCGTCTGGAGTTGCAAGATCACGAGGTTCAGCTAGCTCAATGATCCTCTCACCTTCCGGATTTCTTCTTCCAAAGCCTCTTCCTCCATGTACTCTTTCGAAGCCCCTTCTATCCTGCCCTACATGGTCATTGAAATCTTCTGCAATCGTCACGTAGTCATTTTCGGGAGCACTTCTGATGACGTCGTCGAGCTCGTCGTAGAATGCCACCTTATCAGCGCGGTACAGCCACACTGCGGAGCGTAAACGGACGTCACTGTCCAGAAACCAACCTCGGTAGCGATACGAAAGGAAATTATCCTGTCGCTAACACAATTCACGGATGAGACATGTTCTGTTAGAGGTCCAGATATTGCTATTGCCACCCCGTTCCTTCTTGTCTCGAGCCAGTGGTAGAACAGTTTTGTGTCGTCTCCGATCTCTCTGGCCTTGGACCCTATCCATCTCGTCTCCTGCAGACATAGAACGTGAATCCTTCTTCACTTCATGAAAACTGCGATCTCCCTAGTCTTACCGGTCAGAGTTCCGATGTTCAAGGACCAGACCCAAACTAGCGTCTTTAGCCGAGGTCGTTCGTCCCTCGGTAGCCCTCGCATGGTAACCACAAGAGGCGGGCGGGCTTCCTGCTGGTCACTTCCCGGTGACGTCCTAGCCTTTACTCTATTCCACAATGAACCTTTCATATTTATGTGACAGAGGTCTCCATCAGCCGGCCTGTCAACCTGAGCCTGACGCTGGAACAACGAAAAAGGAGAAGCTACTTTGGTCACCGTGCCACCCTCATCTCACGGGGCGAGGACCTTGTTTATAGAGGCGGTCCCGACTCGTCTCTCCCACTTGAGCGACCTTCTCTGGCAAGCATTTTATAGGTCGTGAGGTGCCACCCCACGCCCACCTGCGAAACGTAGGCCAAAATAGGATCGCTCATGGTCTGCTACCACCATCCGCCACCCGGTGGACGCGCTCGGTAGCTAGAGCGACTTAATAGCGCCCAGCAATGACTATAAGACTAACTCTCATCAAACATCGCGTTCATTCTTATGCTCGCAATGACTATACAAAGGAGGAACTGGTTACTGTAGCTGAGCTGCACTAAAACCGAGAACCTGAGAATAAACTTATAAAACCGTCAACAGCACCTATCCCCTTGAAGCAGAGCTGATAGAAGGAGCCACGCCGACAAAAATATCCATAGAGAATCATTGCTGAACTAGCCTCTCATAGTCTTCGCACATGTCAACCAATGGTCAACGCATGAACACTTTCCGTCGTATGCGGGTTGATCCGCACTAAGGAACCAATTCGTGGTCAAATCCCAACGATAGAGGCCATTTTGCAAAATATTTCGGACGGTGCCAAATCACGGATTTTGACTTCTGCGAGAGAAAATTTTCTTAAAAAACAGAATGTCCATGGAATAAGGAGGTTTTGCCTTGTTCTTATCTCGCATGAGTGTTTACAACTCCCATAAAAATTTGAACCTCCATGCTCTGCTCTGAAAGAAGTTATAGACGAAAAAGCAAAAATTGCAATCTTTCTGCTCGCTACTGTATATACAACCAAGTCACTCCTATTCAGAAACTTGGCGTTGCACTTGAACGCCAAAATCTTCTTCATGCAGGCCTAGGCACAACCCTATGCTGAGAATTTTACGTAGGATTTTCCGAAGATGTCTGGTTGGAAAGTCACTTCCCATTCAACTTACTCCTAGCGCTATGAGAACACCAACTAGCTGTTTCACCAGAAAATCTGCGCCATAACAGGAGACGTACTTTTTTCTCTTCCATATCCATCCATGAATTCTTACGAACCACTTCAATAAATTCTTCTCTTATCATTTCCATCATTTCTCTAAGTGTCTCTCGCACAGTCTGAAAAGTTGACGTTCAAAAAAAAACATTGTTGCGAATGCGATCACTCTGCGGTCATCAACCGTATGTTGCACCTGAGATCGTCCAAAGGCTATCATGATCATGCCCGCGGTCGATAGCTGCTACGGCCGCCAATATATTCCGGTCATTCGCTACCGCCACCGCCTCTAGCTGTCAGTTTTCTCTTTCATTCGTCGATTATTAGCACCATGGGCCTTTTAACTACATTCCTCTACGCTTTGATACATTGGGCCCAGACCTGATGCCGTCAGGGTCTCCTATCTGATACATCGAGGTTATCTCGGCTTCGATGCCCTTACTACAGGAGTATCAAAAAGTTTCCGGCCTGCACAATCCATACTTCTCTGTAATTTTGGGGGACTCATGTAAAGTGGAGCCTTTCGTGTTAGCTTGCGAAGTTCTATGAGATTTGGCCATCCGTGCTAAAAATCAGAAGGCCTTGTTCAAGCTAAACTGTAAGTATCGCCCAAAAATATGTATCGGGCGAAAAACAAATGTTGAATTTTTGTTCTCTGAGCCAGTTCTACTCAACAAATTCTGAAATCCCCTCAAATGTAAACAATGCGAAGCCTTCTAGTATTCCCTTATAGAATTTTGGAACATAGAGTTTTTGAGGGAGCCAACATCTTCAATAATACAGCGATCTCTTACCAAGGAACAGATGCAAGGTGAGGGCAGATTTTTGCAGCCGTGGAGAAGATCATTGAGCAGAGCGGGCAGATTTAGAGTGCAGAAGTTGTGCAAGAACTTGAGCTTTCTAAAAATAGTTTTGGGAATTCTCTAGGCAATCACCTAATTAATTGAAGTTTCACGGAACATTCAGTCTCTAAAACCTTCCTGGCGCTCGACAGAAAAAGCGTAAGTATAAAGCGGGAACGGCGACATTTTACAGCGCTTCTTGAGCGCTGTAAGTAGCGAATTCAAATAATAATGCGATAATAATGCGATCGAACACTGAGTTGGAAACGTCTCGAACTAGGTTATGTGGGATAGAGGAAACTTAATGTCACCAAACTACTCGTAGGTGGCCAGGAACCAGCCAGGAAAAGTGACCACAGAAACTGGACCATGAAATTCAAGTTGTTCGACGAAACATGCTTTTTCACAAAACTCTATTCGTTTCTAAGAAAGCGGATGCATTCCAATAATTCCACTGGTTCGTAGGTGGGATCTAGTACCCAGCTACTAGAATCTATTCAAAAAAAAAGCATCGAACATTGAAATAGCTTTCTGAATATTTGAAGTTCAGCAAAAATAAAAGAGTGCTAATGAAACTTTCTTTATACAAAAAGGCAGTTGGCGAGTACCTGGACATGTAGCTCTAATATATGAGGTTTACCGCCCATCAAATTGTAGTGTTTTTAAAGACCAGATTACTTGTATTGTATACTAACACTTATACTCGTTTGTATACTACTACTATACTACGTATTCGAATCTGTACATTGTATTCACATGGACATGCCATGTAATAAAATGTAAATGTAAAATGTAAAATAGCGGTTAGAAAGATAACGAAAAAGAGTTTAGTTCTTGTGTAGGTTCTCATGTGATGAAAGTCTTCATAAAACTGGTCAGATTTAATGGAATGGAAAGATCAAAAGTGTATTGTAGAGAGGTCTATATTTAATTGCTTTAAGATTTCACAGCAGTAGCTATCCCGTAAGTGCTCTAGAACGGAAACTTTTTGATACCCCTGATCTACTTCACTCAACTTATTTCTCATCGAAGCTGCTTGAGTGTGATGGCTAGTAGATTTTGTGATTAACGCACTGAAGTCCACAATCTGGCATACGAGCTTGCCAACTACCCGCACAAACGGAATCCGTCAAATATGTTGCCAGAAAAAATCTTCTAAATGCATTACCGTGCAAACCTCTCCAAATGCATAGCCACGTGAGACTTGTGAAATGTATCGCCTGACGTTGTCAACTGTGTTGTCATGCTAACCTTCCCACGTTTGTCGACAAGCAATACTTGAATGCGCGAAAATTCCGAAAACACCGAGAATCACGCCGTGGTACTAATCTTCGAAGCCCGCTGCGTCGCCCACTGCCTCCTCCAAACCATTCATGGCGAAGCCTCCAACTGGGAGTGAAATGAACACTTTATCCTGCATAATGTGCCTTGAGGCAAACATTCACTTGCCGGAACACCTGGACAATCTCTCCAACACATTTTCTCAGTTTTTGTATTGCCAAACATACTTGTACCTCATTCTCTCGGGAAATACACTGCCAAACAAAATTTTCGCCCGTGAAATGTACTGCCAAACCAATTCCCTCGCAGTCGAACTTCATAAATTTTGACTTTTCAGAACATTCAGCGAGTAAATTTCTGGTCGTATCTGGAACTTGTTGGCCCAAGAGCTTGTCGGCAACTTGTTTCCACCCTTCCTTGCCGACAAATTGTAGGCGGTACAGTCTTGTTGACAACCTGTTCTCGGCGTCTCTTCACTGAAAATCTGTCAGCTCTACAGCATTGTCCAAAGTAAGACCTTTGGGAATGAAGGAACTGTCCTAAAAATGACACCATACACTTTTCAAAGATTGTAGCACGGTAACCATTGCCCTGGTGTCCTGAATGATTGCATAGTATGTTATGCGGGTGCGCGAGAATGACTCTCTCTCTTTCTCTCGTCCACAGATTGTTCGGTTTAAGGCAGCCCCCGCTCAAATCTTCGTGTATGAGATCTTGCTAGTTCTCGGGGTTTTGAGGGACCTAGAACTCAGATCCAGTAGTGAAACAGCGCGAAACGTAAGGGAAATCCACGAATTCGAAATGCTGCTTCCCATGTGACTGAGCTCGATCCGTCTGACAGTCGTGGGTCCCACCACGCGAGGGTCACACACGCTTGTACCGAGGGACCGTGACCTGTGTACGCTGGCGCATGCGAGGCTGCTGTGTTCGCAGTGTTCGCGACTTCGATTTGGATTTCTTCGCGGGTAAGTCGTGATTCTTTGTGTTCGGTGATTATTTGTTATGTGCTTACAATGTATTCCAGGATTAGCGGTTCAACTCGGAGTTAAGGATTTCGACGGGTGCTCCCTTTGAAAAGGTTGCCGAAAACTTGTTGGGCCAAAAGCTTGTTGACAAGTTATTTTCGAAAAGCTGGTCGACAACTTGTCTTCTCTCCTCCTTCTCGACAAGTTGTCCACCCAAAAACTTGTCGACAACTTGATTTTGCGTGGCATGATGAGCTCGAACTTGTCGACAACGATTTGCTGGTTAAAATCTCGTTTACAAAATGTTTTTGGGAAAAATTGGGCCTGCAGCTTATTTTAACTTGTCCCAAAAACAAGTTGTCGGCCCAATTTTGCCCAAAAACATCTTGCACTTGGGTGTCAACCGGGGTCTCCTTTCTATTGTATTTCGAAAGCGCAGGGTCGGTTGAAACCACGTTTCCCAATAAAACCTAAACTTCTTCGGTATTCCCAAATTTTGTATAAAATTCTTGTATCTACATAGGAAGTAAAAATGGTATTTTGAATTAAGCACATTCCTCAGCAAAAATCCTATAAATGCTATTACCATGCTCTTCACACCAGCTGAATTTAGGAACAAAAGCAAAACGCCAAACTTGCGCAGAGATTATATTTGTTTTTCCGTGAGTAGCATACAGAGGCATTCCACAGAGGAATAGAGCAAAGGAAGGAAGAGCCGCTCCATGCCTCGTCATTTCCTTGAACTTCGTTCTGATAGCTCATGATCTCCGCACCACCCAGGTCTCAGACACTTGCAGCGGCCCGTGCGCGGGCACTAAGGGCTCAGCGGCCTGTCGGCGGCCCTTATTAATGGGCGTGGTACGGGAGCGGGCTGCCCGCGCACATTTCTTATGCAGCAAGTGCAGAACATGAAAGACAACACTTGTGAGGTTGCAGGCGCTTTTAACAATTCTGTTCATTCTGTTATTGTTTACTGTTTG